>JXSR01S003243.1:53837-65353 GCA_000969725.1 Ophiothrix spiculata
GGGGGGGTAAAAAGAACAAACAATCAGCTTAAAAATCCTTAAAATTGCTCTCCCAATAAATGCTTTAAACTTCAGATGCTTTTGCAATTTTCAGTGGGACCAGGCCTTCTGCTTCAGTTAAATTGGGTTTTGTTTATTATTTGGAGGTATCTAGTCATCCAATCAAGGCCAGAATTAGGATTTCATGAACTAGAAACAGTAAATTCCAGAAAATTTCACCCTATATCCATTTCTTTGTGCTCAAATATACGACAGTATCAGGAGTATTTATCATGAAGCAAATGCAAATTTGCTCATTTTTACTGTAATTCAAAGCCTGAGTAAAATTTGCAAACAATTGAACATTTTATGATCATATGAAATAGACAATAGTCTTGTAGTATCACTCTTTGGTTAATGATATTTTGATATGACTTCAAAATGAGAGATCTGGAGCAGATCCGAACAGCTACATGTAGCAAGCGTTTGACCTTAATTTTAACTTTCAAATCATCCTTCTTTTACCTCGAAACACCCCTCGCACCCCCATACCACACCCACACACACACCCACACACCCCTATAACCAACAGACACACCCCTGGGGCCCACCCCTATTCCCTCAATTAAAGAAATATGTATATAAAACAGAAAAACTAACCAAATGTGTTGTTTCTTAAACCTAAGCAGTAGCTGCTTATTATTGTTTCAGCTAAAATGCTCTTTTGATGAATAATGCTGCACTGACAAGTTTTTGTGATGTAATTAATGTTTGTGTACTTATTTATGACTGAGAAGGGCAGCTTTGTGTAATGATGGTTACACTTAGTTGACCCATATGGTGCATTCAGACTCCAGCGATTTCATCGCAGTAACATCGCTCGATACGAAGTCTTGACATTTTAAAGTACTTTTCTCGTAGTGTGTGTAAAGACTGTGTATAGAGCGAAGTTGTACTAGTGATGAAATCGCTGGACTCTTAATGCACCATTACTGTAAAGAAGCATTCAGAGATTAGTCAAGCTGGAATGATACAGAATGCAAATTTCACGCAAGGTTTGGTTTGTCTGAATTGCTTACCACTGTGTTTCTACCTAGATAAGTTGCATTTGTGTTTCTACCTTCAATTTTGCGTTAAATTCTGCCCGTATCCAAATTATTTCAACACAGCAGCCTATTGAAACTGAAATGATCAGAAATACCAAATACATGAAAGCAGCAATGGTTTGAATTGTCTGCATAGGTTTACTTTCTGAACAGGAGTATACAGTGGTTCAAAGTCACTTAAAGCTGTTCACAAATTTTATATTTGATGGAGAATTCTGCATTTTCAGAAGGAAATTTAAGCTTGCTTCCGGGAAGAACACATTTGATAAAAGTCTTGGATGGTTCCCTCTTTGTGAATGCTCTTTCTTTGGGTGCTGCCTGGTGCTGCACTTAAAGGTGCAATTCATGATTTTGATGTGACAAAAACCTCACCTGTTTTCTAGCTAAATAAGAAGAAGAGTACATTTTAAATTTATACTGAAAATTTCGCTTGTTTCCAAGTTTCAAGCATTTCAGCATATTGAAAATGCCCATAGGCTACTGTGTTGTAATTATTGTCGGGTCCCCAACAATAATTAGAAAATGACACATTTTCTCACTTTTCTCAAAAATGAAAGCACATATGAAAGAATGGTTTGGGGATCGTAACATATACCAGTTGACAATTCTTATAAGCTAAAAAACTCAATTTTGATAGAGGTGACCTTAACATGAATAAAAAACATCTGCATCTACCCCAGTCTCCTGTACATAGATGGATTCGAGACAAGGCTACTTATACCAGAGAAACATCATGTTATTTCCATAGACCTATTGAATAAAAGATAGCAATGAGTCAGGGACAATAGAAAAAAGGGATGGTAGGCCTCCTTTCTGTTGATCCCTTAAAAATGTTGATGCTGAGGTTATTTGCAACCATGAACCAAAAACAAGGGTTGAATCAGAGTGGATGAAGTTTGATTATTTCAAATGGAATTCTGTAAAGCCAGAAAAACAATGTGACTATATAAATTTATGAAAGATAGTCTTTGGAAATTCCTGTGGTGCATACTTATTGACATACAGTAAAAATCTATGCTATATTTAAATCATCTCTTGCTGATATTTGAGGTATAAAACTCATATAGAAGGACTTTGAATTATAATGTACATGATATTGGACTTCATCAGTAGATGTATATTGTACATGTAGTTGGATTTTATAGTTTGTAATTTGCTGCATAATTTGTCTTTGCTTTTTATTTTCAATGCAATTTACTCAGACATTTTGTACATTTATTTTTATATTGTAGACTAGTTTTAGTAAATATGTGTGCAGTCTTAAGAATTGCCATAGGGCATATGTCTTCGTCAAAACAATTCATTTGACTGTTCTGTTAGCCAACTCAATACAGGTACTTATTTGGGATACCTCGGGAGTAGAAAAAATGTCCAGATTAACCAGATGTCCTAAGTGAGATGTTGTTACAAAAACAACAAAGTATGCATTAATTCATGTCTGATAACAGGTCAACATAAGCTATAAACAAAAAGTGTACCCTAGTTGTATTTAAGCCAACACTATCATCTATTTTTATATTTTATGCTAATAATGAATATTCATGGTCTTGAGGAAGATAAGCAGCCTTCCATAGACTGATATATTGTATAGTGGAACCTCTTTAACACGAAATCTCTTAACCCCAAAACCCTGATAACACAAACTAAATTTTCAAGGCCTTGGCACTAAATTTGTATGTAATTACTGATGGATAAAACAAAGTTATGATAACACAAACTAAAATGTGCAGCCCTTCAGATTTTGTGTTAAAGAGATTCCAATAGTGCACTATATTAGGTAAGAGATGAAACTTGGGCAAAATAACAACAGTACACATTTTTCAAATTAAGATATCGGCCATTCTCACGAAAATGACTCCACTACAGTTGGAAAAATCGAAAAAATGAAGTTTCATAAAAACGTCTTCAATTAATTTTTTTATTAGCTAGTAACTCAAGTATCATGGAACCACAAAAGTTATGAACACCACTATTCTTATAATTTCATACATGAACTTTCAAATTTAACATATAAAAGAATAGGAAGAGCTGTCAAACAAGTGTCTGTCCTGCCCTATTTGAAGCAACAATTTAAATAAAGTCGCTCAATTACTTTGAGGAGCAACTTGGGGAAGCCTAAAATTGACATAAGAAATAAATTCAAGGATCTTCGTAATTTTTGTTTGTGCATTGGATAACATAATATACATTTTGATGTTTTTCCATGGTCACATATAATGGTGGTTATTTTGGCTAAACATGGTCAGGGGATGAGGGCCTATGCCTTGATATGCATAAAAGTTGTCTAGACTCTTGAATAATTAAGATTTAGCGATAACGTAATATACATGCTTAAAACGGACGCAATAAATTTTGGAATATAATCATTTTTAAAAGCCAAACTTAACGACTAAACATTTTTAATGTTATGATTTACAAATGTACACATATGTTAGCCTTCAAGTTACGTAAAAAGATTTATGGTTACCGTTCAGTATGATCTTAGGAATCGAGATACTACATGGATAAAGTAATATACATTAATTTCGCGGAAACCTTATACTTGTTTCTTGTGGCTTACTGGGAAATCCAACTTTCAAAAATGATAATTATCTGATATTATTGATGCATTTGGAGAAATAAATCACACGGGTATGAACAAGAACATGTTTTAAAAGATGTATCTATCACTATAAAATAGATGCCTTGTGCTGAGAAATGCCATTTATGCTTAATTTGGTGTCTTCTGGAAGAAAAATGACCAAGAAAACAGTAAACTAAGTATGGAAAACGGAAATTTATGGAAAACTATATATGTCCGCGTAGAGCTCACCAAGTACTACACGAATATGAGCATGTTTACTTATTTTAAGCAAAACATAGAAATTTTCAGACCAAAGAATGAACTTTATCGTTTCATTTTGACGTCATTTTCGTGAGAATAGCCGATATGATGTCAAAGACTTCATTCTTATATTAAAAGTAGCTTCTGGATTTTTGGAAGACACTGGTGAATTTAATCCATATACCATTTTGTATACATTGTTTTGGTATGATGGTATGAAAGAGGCATATGATTTCTAAAATTGATGTCACAGTGAAATTGTGACCACCATACCAGACACTCTGAAACCAGATTTAAAGGAATAATGTGAAAATAAATGGTTTAATATACGAGACCTTCCACCACAAACCTCCAGTGAAGTTGGCCCCAGCTCAATTTTGTTCGATTGTAGATTCAAAGCGTTTTTATCTTCAGCATTTGAATAATACTTGTTTACGTTTGTGCAATAACCTGATGCAAAGTTGATGATTCTTTGAAGAATGAGATGTCAGAAAACGGTACGTAAAAATGGAATATTTGCATCAAAGTTTTTTTTTTTATTCACTTCCAATTCAACTTCATCAAAAATGGTTAGTTTTCAATATTTTGGATTTAAAATAAAAGTTTATTATCTTGCAAGGAATTGAAGAATGATATGAACAATTCAAGTCCATAAAAATCTCAAGTTAGCCAAATTCGACTTTTACTGTATTCTACCCTTAATTGCAAGATAAAAAATGCTGAGTCATGAGAGGTTTGTGGTGAATGCACTGAACGGTCACATATATTTTTGAAATTCAACTCAAGTGAAATCTTTTTTTTGTATCAAGTGGGTAATGATTCCATACGAATCATTAAATCTAACATCTAAATCTAAATGCAACATCGCTCGATACGTAGTCTTGAAATGTTAAAGCGCACTGTTCGTAGCGTGTGTATTGTAAAGACTGCGTATCGAGTGATGTTGCAGTGATTAAAACTTTGGACTCTGATTAAGGCTGCGATCACATATAATTATACGGTATACTGTATTCACTATATGCTATTAGATGGCTATGTGGCCCGCGTTCACATGTTCAATTGAATCTATACACTTGCCCAAGTAAAATCGTGCACCGTATACCCGAATAGTATAGTTCTATGTGATCGCAACCTAAGAGTATTCTTGTCACTTGTTTTTGTATTTCCAAATATGTTTGAAATTAATTATCAGTTGGTTTTAATTGAATGTCTAGTTATAAATAGAATCTTTCAAAACTTCACATATAGAATTAGGGACCGTTCACAAACACTTGTAAGGAGGGGGGGGGGCAGATGCAAAAACAATTATCGCGGAAAAAATTTTGGGCCCCCCTTTTCGACCTCAAAAAATTTAAAAGGCCCCTTTTTGCGACAAAAATTAGTGGTCAACCCCATAGAAAAGCATGTATACTCAATTTTTACTGGAAAATTTATGGTAATTTTTTTCAAGGCAAATATAATATTTCCCTTACAAGGGTGAACAATTTTAAGGGCCCCCCTTTTTGCATCAGGTCCCCTTACAAGTGTTTGTGAACAGTCCCTTAGAAGAAATGTGTTTTCTTTCCTTCTCTGTAAAATTAAGAATCAAATATCTTGATAGATTATGTTCAGAGTATTTTTAGTGTATTCTGTTGACCATTGTTTACGTACAAACAAATTAAATATGCATGTATTCTAAACTGATATTCTGTTGTTAATGTGAGTGAAACAAGATGATATACAGTTGAACCAAATGAAACGAAATACTATTAGAACCAAATCATGTGCAGCAGAGTTTCTTCCCAGCCCAAGCATTTTCTTATTTTTCCAGCTGCATTCTTCTTGTTATTGTTTAGTGCCATCATGTATTGTAGTGTACTATGTAAAATATACTCACAGAAGAGGTTCACATTGATTTCATAGTTCATGGACTTTTTGATTTCATCTGAAAGCTTAGATTTTTATCTTTAAATGACACCTTGCTTTTGGTTATTGGAAGTTCAGTTGCGAAGTTACATCCAAATTGGTAAAAGGCATCTTACTGATTCGGAAAACTATAGTTCTGAGAAAATCGAGTTTAAAGTTTTTGTACTTAAAATAAAACTTGAATGGAGAGAGGATTTTTTTATCTTAGTTTTAACACATTTTTCTTATGTTTCTACATTTTATTGGAAGTTCAGTTGCAAAGTTACATCCATATTGGTAAAAGGCATCTTACTGATTCGGAAAACTATAGTTCTGAGAAAATCAAGTTTAAAGTTTTTGTACTTAAAATAAAACTTGAATGGAGAGAGGATTTTTTTATCTTAGTTTTAACACATTTTTCTTATGTTTTGGATGTTGAAACCTGATTAAAAGGATATAATACACTTCAAAGGTAACGTTTCTGATGAAATTAGAAATTCGACCCTGGACGTGATTTTTGGACTATGCTCAGCTTCAATGGCCCGTATCACGCAATTTATTATGCCGACCTTTAGGTACCTTTCGATATGTTGGGTCACATATGTTCTTACAAAATCAGGGCGACTAAAAAAAAGAGTTTGCCACTAAATCTTATTTGCCATTAGATGAAAAGAAAGGAAGTAGTAAGGGTGATAGTGGTGATAAGTTCCCACCAGCAGAATTTCTTTGTTTTCTCAGTCAATCTTTTATAGGCAAAAATTTCTACTTCAAAATTTACCAATAAAAAACACGAGTCATTGCCACTAAATCTTATTTGCCATTAGATGAAAAGAAAGGAAGTAGTAAGGGTGATAGTGGTGATAAGTTCCCACCAGCAGAATTTCTTTGTTTTCTCAGTCAATCTTTTATAGGCAAAAATTTCTACTTCAAAATTTACCAATAAAAAACACGAGTCATTGCCACTAAATCTTATTTGCCATTAGATGAAAAGAAAGGAAGTAGTAAGGGTGATAGTGGTGATAAGTTCCCACCAGCAGAATTTCTTTGTTTTCTCAGTCAATCTTTTATAGGCAAAAATTTCTACTTCAAAATTTACCAATAAAAAACACGAGTCATCCACCATTTACAGGTGACATTTAGGTATTCAAACACGCCACAGAGTTGTTCATCGCGAATCAACAACGATGCGTCTGCGTATTTTTATCGCGCGAGGGTGGCTTTAGCCACCCGAGCGTGATAAAAAATACGCAGACGCATCGTGTTTGAATACCTTTCAACAACTAAAATCTTCCTGAAAACGATGAATTAAATTCTAAATGTTTTCAATTTAACAGATAGGCCTACTTATCTTCATAAAAACATTTAGCATACCTGAAGCAAAGTGCTAATTTGTGAATGTTTGCTGCTTTGACTTTATCATTTTTCCCAAGCACCGGACTTTTGCACGTACTATAAGTGCCCGACACGCGATGATCAGTGTAACGACTTTTGTGCACTGCATAAACGCACAACAATAAACGCCGTGCTGTGCGTGACGCGCTAATTTGAATATCAACTGTGGATTCATCACGAATCATCAACGGTACGCGCCTGTATAAAGAGATACAGTGAGTTGTTGAAGACATAATATATAATGAAACTCTTTGCCTCTAAATGGTTGATAAAAGCTCAAGCTCTGTGACATTAAGTAATTAAATGTTTTTGATCCATTCAATGTTATAAAATAGAATTTAGCCATGAAAATGATCAACCTTAAATGAAAGTATGTTAATAGTCAAATGTCATGACTGATGAGTGATATTATATGGCCAAAATCCCTGTTGTAAAACATTTGATGCGTAGCATTTCTAAAGTGCTTTCAAAATATCTGTTTGTAAGTTATTTCTTAGTTTTGTGTAAATGCCTCATACAAGGAGGGAAGATTTTATTTAAAATTAGGATTATTAAAAGGATTAATATTAAGCTTGTAAAATATATGATTTCCTATTCCTTTGTTGTATGCGGTCTTTATTATATCCTGTAACATTTGTATCAAATCTTAATCTTGGTGTTGTGTATTTTTTGCATATAATCTTTGTATGCATGCATTGGTCGATCCACTGATGATGCCTCCCCATTCCATTCTGCTTATCTAACTATCCTTGCCTTCACATTAATCTTGTGCTCAATTTTATTACACTTTGGCATTTGGTACATAGTTTTAATGGAATGAATCTCTAACACTGAACCAATCATTAAGAATTGATACCTGAAGTGCACAAATAGTCCTGAGAGTGAGTGGAAAAGATCATGGATGGAAGGCCATTTGACTAAACCCTGGGGATTAAACACATTCAGATGGATATCAGCATTAGAAACTGACTGCCATCATTTTCAATTATTAAGTTTTGTCTACCCTTTCTAACAGTAATAAATAAGCTGTGAACACACATCAAGCACCAAGAATGGCTCATAAGATAACACAGACCAAAGTTTCCGTACCTGGAAAGAGAGTTGTGTTGTCAACTGAATAAGCAGGGATGCAAGTTTTCTGCATTTTTGCAGAATTCTGCAATTTTCTTTCACTTACTGTAAAAAAATATACAGTGTTAATGCTAGTAGTAGCATATTTTGTCAATTTTCTAAAATTTTTACACTCATCAACTTACATCCCTGAATAAGCATGTTTACAGTATGTAGATACATTCTCACTTAAAAGAAATATCAAGGGAACCTTCACACATCAATGTATAAAGGCCAAAGTGAGGCTAACCTACATTTATTTGTTTGGTACCTTGATGTTTGTTATGCAGTCATTAGAAGTATGTTTAATTTGTTATCCATGCGTGGTGTCCATTAAAGCAATACTATAAAGTGTTAAAAATGAAGCGCCCCCTGTCACCCATGACTTTTTATTTTTTGGGCTTATTTGGTTTGTTTTTGGTGGATATGAATACCCTCCAAACGATTTGGCTCAAAGATGCTTACTTTTTCTGTTATGGCCATTTGTTGAATTAAATTCGGGATCCCGAATTTAATTCCACGTGTAATAGTATAGGAAAGCATGCATGTGTTTTTATCAATTTTTAGTGGCAAAACAATTTTTTTCACAAAAGTTCACTTGAAAACGCTTTTAGATATTCACATTCCTCCATTCTATGCTGTTTTTACTATAAACCATTTTTAATCGAAATCTTATAGTATTGCTTTAAGCATATATTTAATTCGTTATCCATACTGTGTTTTCCATAGGGCATGATATGTTCAGTATGTGAAACTTTAGTATGTTTCACTTACAATGGCCCTAATATGTTACATGTAATGTGTGACAGATCTCATAATTAAGCTATGTTTGATCTTATTGTCCTTTACAATATAGTTGATCTTGCCTACGTATGTTAAAACACTAAGTTTATATTTTGAATATCACCCATGTATGAATGCTTGAGTATGCAATTCAAAGAGAATAGAGCATTTCTAACACAAACATTAATGTATCCCTGTTCCTCAGTAGTGTTCAATTTAGTGAATATCATGTCTGGTACTGTCTGAGTCAAAATAAAATCCCAGTGAAGTCACCACTAGGCTCATTGTTGAGTCAGTGGGCGGGAATCAGGGGAACAGCACTAGGTCATAGGGAGCACCACACACAGCTTATGTATACAAGGCCTAAAATTAATGCTATTGTTAAATGTATACACCACTCTATCTGTGGCTATTCTTAGCTAACAAATCATAAAAGAAATTTCAATGAGGAATTGTTGCTCATTCTTTATTTCCCTTTATCGTTTTAGATTTTGTAATTATTCTGTGTTTTCTATCATAATTAGACCCTATTTTTAATTTCTGCATTCTTTTATACTGTTTCCAATTTGTAAAGAATACCAATACTGTATTGTTTTTACCAAATGCAAGGATCTTGGTCATGTACAGGATGCTTGGTTTTTGCTTGTTGCAACTTCCATAAGACAAAGTAATGTAAAGTGAATAAAATCATGAGATAAATACATGTTTTCTGTATAGTGATTGAATATCATATAAAGTTAGGTCTGGCAGTATCAACTTTAAACTTATGTTGATTAAAGCCTAGGGGGTTTAAATGACATACTCATGGATACCATTTCTAGATGCCGTCCACTAGTTGCTTATAATGAAGTAACCATTGCCTTATGAAGTAAGAAGTACACACCTCACCACAATAGATGTTATGGGAGCATCATAGTGAATAAATAAGTATCCAGAGTTTAGGGCAATATTATTTTCAAATGTGCATTTCAGTTGCAGCATGACTAGTAAAGGGTTAGGATTTGGTCAATCCTGAATTTGTTATACATTTGAACGAAAATCATTTTGAGTCACAGCCATAACTCTGTTGGACCAGCCTTTCAAACATGAACAAACATGTTTATTTTTTCATAGGGATTCAATTTCCTTTTTGTTGTTTCTTTGATATTTTTGTTTATTAATATTAGTTTTTCCCCTTATTTTTTAATGATTCTCTGTCTTACATTTCAATATAGATTGATCCATTAGTTGTTCTTTTTTATTTCTATTAGTTCCCTTTTACATAATATGTAGATATTTTTGATATATGTGGACTGCCGCGGCAAAAGGGTGCAGTTGTTGGCTCGTACATGTTGCTCCTTGTAGCATATCTGATGTATGCTATTTGTATGCATCAAATAGGCTATAATGAGCAACATGTAGGAGCCGACAACTGCACCCTTTTGCCGCGGCGGGACACATACTAGTATGTCAAGAGTTAGTGTTTGAGAATTTTTCTTATCCAATTTGGATTCCATCATGTCCTGCAAGTTTTACAATCTAAATGATATCTGCCTCTTGGTTTGTGTTCCAGCACAACTCATGTTTTCTTCACTACAAGTCTTGTAACTTGGTTTGGTTCTTTTCTTAGATGGTAAGCTATTGAAGCCAGTTTGCCTCTTTCTTGTTTCATTGCAGGTCCTCTAACACTCTAACTTTGGCACTCTTTTTCATGTTTGGGGGTTTCCTAGAAATTGCCTGTCTGTATCATAAGCAAATCTGACTATCACTGGTCTTGGCTTTGGAAGTCGGTGGCATGCCTTCATTACAATGCCTCTGTCCAAAATGTCATCAGTAACAGAGAAATTATGATTCCATACATTTAGTATTTCTGTGTTTAAGTCTTTATTTTGCTTTTCCTTTCTGTCGTGTATCTCAAGAAGTAATATTTGCTCCTGAAGCTCAGAGATTTTTTTTTATCAATGTCAGACTTCAGTGCGTGAATTTCTCTTGTTTTATGGAGTCTATTCTTTCGACATGCATACTTGTCGCTTTCTCCACATCGTTTATGGTTGTTTTTACCGTTTTATGTTCTTCTTTCAGTTGTCTAATCTCTGTTTGATTTTCCGCCAGTTTTGTCATAATGTCATTCTTCATACCTAGCATTAGTTGCTTTATATCAATGTGACAATGAATGAACGTTTCAATAAAAAGAAGATTGTGTCAATGAATGGATGAAAGGAAAAATGTGTCAATGAATGGATGTTTCCCATCCCATGTCCGTAGCTTGCCAACCATTAATCAATTCAAGGGTCAGCTTAAAACATTCCTCTTCAACTCTGCCTACACGTGTGTAATTTTTGTTCTTTTCCATTTTTTCTTATGTTTTCATTGTGCATTAACATTTAAGTGGTCAAGGTCCTACACATGCCCGTTAGTGGTCAAGGGGGGGGGGGTCCATATGGACCCAACCCCGAAAG
>JXSR01S003244.1:14118-24521 GCA_000969725.1 Ophiothrix spiculata
CTGCTTGTAAAAACAACGGAACATGTGCAAGACCCAACACGTGTAATTGTCTAGTTGGTTATACGGGCAGTCAATGTGAAACACGTAAGTTTTTTTTAATCAGTATTTTTATTGTTATTGGTCGTAAAAAAACGAACTAAATTGGATACATTCTGAGTGGTGACGGTATATTTCAAATTATTTTGAATACTTGGCTGACATTTTTGGTATGATATCTTCCTGTAGCTCTCCATAATTATCCCAGCACACACGAATAACAACGAGTCTGGTATCTATATTTTTATATGGGTACTAATTTCTTTTGAGTCATTTTTTTTTCATATTCTGATTTTTGCTGTAACTAGTTAACTAGATGTATTATAGTATTGTTCAATTATGTGTCTTTTTTCGTTCAAAAATGTCTTGTGCGTTTGCTGCATTTACACAAAATTTGTAGTTTATAATGCTGAAACCGATCTATCAAAACAACGGTGCCTGAAAAGGGATATCAGTTGCTACTACTACGATTTCCTCCAATTACCTTACTTGTTCAAAAGTATTTTTTTCCTTTTAAAATGTTAGTTTTATTCATCTTTCTACAGCTATCTGTCATCACACTTGTCAAAATAACGGGACCTGCACAAGACCTGACATGTGTAGCTGTCCAATGGGTTACACAGGCAGTCAATGTGAACGAAGTAAGACTTTTATGGAATCATATGAATATACTCGTTAAACCTTGAAGTATACAACAAGCAATCAGACTCTGTTACAATATCCAAAGAATATCCCTTGTATTCTACAACATTGTGAATTGTTGTATTTATATTGCGTAAGAGACCAGTAAAATGATTGATTAAGACCAAATCACTGCATATTAATACACTTGGTACATGAATTTTTGTATTATTTCTGCTTAATTTGTTGCTACCAAATGGAAAGATCTTGTATATAAGTTCATTTGAATATTCAACATGATTGGGTACGTTGTTATGATTCAAAAAGTACGGACTGATTTAATTCCGTGTATAGAGTATAGTTTCTTCAAAATTGAAAATTACTCTCAAGTATTAAAAAATAACATAACCTCTTTTAATTTGATTATAAGAATGTGATTATCTTTCAATTGAACCATTTTTAGTCGTTATCATTATGTTCATATAGATTATATACATTTGACGCTTTCCCCCCTTTTTCTTCAGTTGTCTGTTCTCCTATTTGTCAAAACGGCGGAACCTGCACAAGACTCAACACTTGTAGTTGTGAAAGTGGTTATACGGGTATACAATGTGAAACACGTAAGTTCCAAATAGCTGAAATCGTAGAGTTTATGTTAGCAAATAAAGAACATACCCACATTCTTTACCCTAGTCTTCAAGAACAATATTTTTTTAACACGAACTCCGAGGGATGTCGATAGGATTTTCTATATGGAGCATTGTTTAACCCTATATTTGCAACCAGTGTATAGATATGGACCTCTTCTATCGATACCAAAATAAAAATAAGCATCATTGAAATTAATACGACGGTCACGATGACGTCATAAAGAAGCGCACCCACATAATTATAGTTAATTGAAAATATACATGAAAATTACCCAAAATCGATTTTTATTTTTTTTTTTGCTAAAAAATCACCAAAACATTTATTGTGGGATTTTTGACTGAATAAGTAGAGAAATTAATGGTAATTCTTAACTGCAGCAAAGCAAGTTTGAAGCATATATCTTGTCAAATATGTATCAAAGGGAAAAAATAAAATTCCTTGGACACTCTCTAAATTCACCCAACATACGTCAAAAGGTGCGGATGTTATAGCCTCAAAGTTAACAAAACTATTTTCGGCATTCTACAATATTTTGGCTTAAAAACAAGATCTATAATGTGTGAGAAATGGCGATTGGAAATGATAACCTCCTGAATTTGCCAGACCTGGGACATCCCTGGCAATCATTTTTTTCTCTCTCTTCTGTTGAGTCGAAATGAAGTTAAAAGGCATATACCGGATACTCGTAATTTGGCTGCATGACATACCAGTTAATGAGATCGTACAGAGTGATTTGTATTGAGAATGAAAAGGAATGTATATTAACCTTTATTATTATCAATCGTACCTCAGCCTATATCAAAATAAGGTCTGTTGCCTCCATCAAAAGCGTGAAAAAACTCGGGCTGCAGACATGCATATATCTACATTTTATCTTTGCTTCAGCGATCTGTGTTCCAACTTGTCAAAACGGCGGGACCTGTACAAGACCCAACACTTGTAGCTGTCGAAGTGGTTATACGGGAAGTCAATGTGAAACACGTACGTTTATATTTGTAGCGTAGAAGTTTAAACTCTATATTATTACGTACGTATTTGTATTTAAAAGTAAATGCAATTCTAATTAATACTAAGCGAATATTGAATGCTTCATTGTGGTTTTCTCAAACAACACTAATTACTTTCTCAGTTTATTTGTTTATTAATTTGTATAATTCAATCTTAATGCGTGTAATATTGTTGGGTTTTTTTCATCTGCTTCAGCTGTCTGCTCCCCCACTTGTCAAAACGGAGGGACCTGCATAAGACCAAATGTGTGTAGCTGTCCAAGTAGCTATACGGGAAGACAATGTGAAACAGGTAGGATTCTAGATAGGTACTTTTTTAAATTTAAGCCCAGTCTTCTTAGTGTTATCTCATTAATACTCATGAGTAAGTAATATATATCACGTGAAAGCTTATGTCGCGAACTGTCAGAGTTCACATTATTTTCTATTTACTGTCTAATAATGCAGTATTGCATAAACGCTGACCTTTTCGCTGTTAGCCTATGTAATACGTCGATCCTGGGTTTCCCAACCGGAAATGAATCTTTACTGAAATTTTAGTCCAAGTTTTGCCGATAAAACGAATAAGCCGTGGTTCTATAGCTCCTGCAATTTGTATACATAAAAGCGGGCAATTCGACTTGTTATTTGGGATGGGTGACAGTGCGTATTCATTTTACGCCTATTTGAGTGCATTGTTATGCTTTATACGTGCATTGTGGGATTAAATTTCAGTAAAGATTGAGACGTATTGCATCCAAATACCAAAATGATTCCCCTTTTTTTAATTCCATTAGAGTCTAATATAAATTTTTGTTACGTTTTCTGATCATCTCAACAGGGTTCTGCATGGAAATTGAAAATGCTTTTCTTGGCGGATTATCTTGGCCATTAACGCTTGTAAATGAAACGGCGCAATCCAGGGAAAGGTGCATTCTTACTACATTTAATCGTAAGTATATCATACACAATTGGAATGGTCCTTGATTCCTTTTGATATGGTTGTAAACATACTCTTATGTCTAAATTCAGTGGCTTTGAGCCCTTTGAACAGAAGTATAGAAGGTCATAGCATAGGTCTCACAAACATGAATTTATCAATAGTCGAAAAATAACAAAAGTACACATACTCAATTTTGTTAAAAACATAAGATAATCAATGCCAGAAAGGTAGTGTTGTTAAATGTGAAGAAAAGTAGTTGCTATTATTCTTTATTTTCTTCATTTTCAAAAGTGTATGCAAATAAGAAATTTCATTCTTTTTGTGCAAAGGAGGAAAAAGTTTAGCTTCACGAGATTGCTTACAAGTCAACGGAAATGTTGGTATGTGGGACACGCCAGTTTTGAATGACTGTGGGAAATTTGATGAATTTGATATTAAAGATCTAAATAATACAACAGTGGATAAAGGAAATGCTGTTGAGGTTGCTATGGCACTTCAAGAAGTAACCAAAGAACTTGATGGACAAGAGGTTACCGTGGATGATATAAGCAACATAGTAGACGTCATTGTTGAAATAGTAGACGTACAGTCCAATGATTCACAGGTATGTAGATGCCAACTAGCGTTTGTTTAAAGATTGGAGAACTCAAAGCTGAATTTTTGACCTTGATCTTGATCTGCTAACTTAGCCGGTGAAATAAAATCCATCCTATTCTATAGAAAGAAAAGAAAAGAAAAAGACAAAAGAAAGAAAAAAGGGCCTCGATTTTTTCCTGTTGCATCAAAATGCTAAATCAACAAGAAGTAATTTAACAAAAACAATACCTTTTCCCATCTTATGCTTTGCTTTAATATGGAAAAAGTACCACCTACGGTAAAGGTAGTTTACCCATAGATCCTAGATTTACCGTAGATCACCAACGATGAATGAATCGGAATGCTGAGGTCAATGAAAAACAAAAAGGGAATATGATATTTGATAATTTTATTTTTAATTTGGCGTATTTGTAGCTGTAATTGTGACTTTGCAGACCCATACCCACCGAATGAAAGCAAAGTCAAGTCAGTTCGGTTAAAAGAAAAGATGGCCCCAGTTGACGTGTTAAAAACAGCCAGGTTAGACGAGTGTTAACAATTACACTTGTACATGTTGTATATGTATATTCTTTTAGATCATATCATCGGTTGTTGGAGTCACCAGCAATATTGTGAATATCACATCCAAGGATTCAAGAATTAAAGAATCGTCTGAAGAGCAACTCCTTAAAGTTCTCCAAGCGCTAGAAAAACAACTCATTAGAAGCATCGGACTTGGGCACAATGCTTCATCAGATTCTGAAGGCAATATTGCTTTTACGACCACGGCCGTTGAAACAGATCAGGCTTCTATGTTGGGGTTTAGTTTTTCTGTACAGCAGAACAACAATGATGACATATTTCGACCTGGTGACATTACCTCAGGTTATCCAAACCGAACAGACACCCTAGATTCACCCCAGTCTCGTACCTCTATATCGTTGCCACCGTCACTCTTTCGTTCATTTGGAAATAGTGGTAAGTGAATGTTATCGATTCTATACTTTTGCCATTATTCTTTTTTTTTATTCAGATTCAGATTTATTTTCAACACCATAAATACATCACAAATCAAACACATGAGAAAAAAAAATGATATTGTGGACATAATCAGAAGGCCAAAGAGTCCTGAAGCGACTATACCATATACAAAAAATTTACACAAAAACAAAAAGTCTACACGAGAAACATAAATAACACAAGACAGTGCCCAAATACAATAAGGATTACATCTTAAGGCAGAGCAGAAAATAATGTCCAACTAATAACTTGAAAGAAAGTTTGATTTCAATGATTAAGTGCTCAAAGTTTTGCATTGTTTTGATGATTTTTCGAGGGAGTTCCAAAAACTAGGTCAACAATTTCTAATAGCTTGGTTTGAAAAAGTTTTCTTTATTTTATTTATAACATAATCTTGGGAATTTCTTGTTGCATATTAATGGTTCTCAGCATGCTTAATGAAAAACTGTTTGAATATAGCAGCAGTATGATGTTTAAACATAAATATTCCAAGATTTAACAAGTAGGTGGCATATATATTGAGAATCTCATAATCAGAGGACCAGTGTGGCTTCTATAGTTGCTATGTGATATAGTTCTTATAGCCCATTTCTGTAACTTGAGTATTTTATCTAAGTACATTTTACTTGCACTACCCCAAATTAATATTCCGTAGTTAATCTATGGCAAAATGAGTGAACAATACAATGTATATAATATATTTTTCGGTAGAAAATGCTTGAGTTTTGTCATCATACCAATATTTCTGTAGATGGTCTTTGTTATTTCATCAATGTGATTTTTCCATGTTAGATTCTCCTCTTTTGAAATCCGTGTACATCTTCTGTAAATGTTTTGACGTCTTATATAAAATCATAAAACGGTGTGCCACAAGGCTCTGTTGTAGGTCCCGAGAAGTTTGTCGCAAAATTCTTCTCCAATTGAAAACATTTTTGACATGGCTTATTCAACTTGATATATGCTGACAAATTCTATAGTGTCAATATTTTGGCACCATCAACTGTTGCTAAAGGAAACTGACTATTGTTTTCATATTACAGAACTATATGTACTCTTGTTTGTGGGAGTTATAGTCATTATTCTTGTATTAGCCAATGATATACATCTTAAAGGTATTAAAAGATCACGGAATTAATATATTGCAAAATTAAGTTGGATGGGCTCCTAAATCTGGTGTTTTAATGTTAGAAGATGGTCCAGGGCCTGATGTATCTTTTTTTGTACTAACTCTAATATATTAGTTTATCATTTTCTTGTACATGTACAGATGCGATTGGTATCGGTTTTCTTGTCCACAACAGTGATGCTATGTTTCCTACTGATCTTGGCAATCATATGGTGTCAAGTGACATAATATCAATCAATGTTGACGGACTACCCGATATGCAAATGTTACCTGACCCGGTCCAAATGCTATTTCAGGTACGATGACATAATTTTCCTTATTTAAAAGTTGTGTCAGTATTATTGAGCCTTTAGCTCTACTGATGAAGAAACTTCATATTTTCTGTTCTTTGTCAAGTGTCATAAAACAAGGCTGGGAAATGTTAGACATGAACTTTGTTTGACTTACAACCGCAGTGAAATATTGTTTGGTGTATAAAGGTCCCAAATGTCAACTTGGTTCTATTTTCGGGGGGAGGGTGTCAGTCAAATATGAAATGGATACGGGTGTAAGGCTCACGCTTCGACAGGCGGGGGCATTCAGTGAGATCACATGCTTAAAAATGAGGGGTCATTGGATGAGTGCATGATTTTTGGCACTCCGTGAATGAAAAATTTAAAAATTTGAGGGCATTATTTAGGTGACAGCCTGATTTTTGCCGTTTAGAGGGAATATTTGGATTTAGTGAGAAACAAATGTAAGAAACTTATGGATCTTTGGGTGAGAAAACATGCAATTGTAAAGAATAGAATCATATGAGCCTCACATAAAGCGTCACCTCCAGAATGGGACTGCCTAACCCGTATCTATTCTACTTTGTAGCGTACTCTGTGACTATTACAAATTTGAAACTTGTTGTGTGATGTCTATTGTTTCAGTATATCCCAAATATCTACGTTTTTTTTATGTTTTCTTTACCTTGAAGTAGTAGGGTAAATTTTATTTTCTTACACATATTTATAGGTCAAGATTTTTTTTTAAACGTCCATGCCTCCACTGAGAATCAAATGGTGTGCCCCTTACGATATTCCTTACTTATCTTTGTATGTAAACTATAGTAAGTTTTATCTACTTGTGTCAAAAAAGAAAAATAATGAAAAGAGAAGAACAAATTCTGAGTTTGAGAGTGGTCACTCTTTCGAAAAAGTAGCTCTGACTTCATCAGTGCAGTACTATCGGTATAATTATTGGAGCCATATATATACAAATGATTCAATAATGCAGTATCGATATTGGCAGAGGTTTTTAAATTTTCTATTATTTATGGTTTAGCCCTCGTCTTCCTTTGCCTTTTTTTTATAACACGTCTTCCTTTAATTATGGTTGCTGTCTTTACATCAGGTACTAACCATGCTAACAAAAACTCTTGTTGTTGATATTAGCAAGACACTTGCAATTTATTCATCTCCTTCCCATTTATAAAGTAATCAGCTGTTTCAAATTCCTGGGTTTCAAATATGCTCTGATGAATTTAGTTTATTTGCTTGCATTTTTAATAAACTTATATTGACTTAAAATGTTACGTCATTAGGCCCCAGGTCACCATCCTGCGTGCGTTTTCTGGGAGTTTAAAACCAACAGCTGGTCTGAGGAGGGATGTGCCAATGCAGGGACAACTGACAGCGGTCAAGTCATCTGTGAATGTTCACATCTTACAAACTTTGCTGTAATTGTGGTAAGAATTAGTGTAATTTCATGCAAAATGTCACTCTTACAACCACTACTCCAGGCTCTAGGGGGAGTTCATGGCCATCTCTGTGGCCATCTACATTTTATTGTTCTATGTATCCAGGGCATTCAGAAAAGTGAGGGTGGACAATTTTAATTTGCCCTTTTCTCTAGAGGGTGTTTTTCAAAATGGCCACCAAGTTCATTACTTTCGGCCATATCTTGATTTGTGAAGGTCGCAGGAAGCTGATTCTGGAGTCTACACCTATGTTTTCAGGACCAAGGAACCCAATAAAGATACTTTAATGTTAAATGCCAGTGTCCTTGTAATGTCGGTCATCTTGTAATTCAAAATGGCCGCAAAAATATATGTTTTGCCTCACAGCATTGACATTAAACAGCAATAAAAGTAACATTGGCCAAGGCTGGATTGGTCAATGATTAATTGACCGTCCATGATTAAGTTCAAGTGTGAACAATATAGGCCTATATTAAACTGTCCATACTAATTGATTTTCCACTATTCCTGCTGATAATCAAGGGTGTATGTGTCCCTAAAATATCAGATATTCTAATACTACTTGGCTAGCCACAGAGATATTTTGCTTCATGAAGACCATTTGTTCAGATTGTTTATTTTTGTTTTAGTTTATATTGTATACTCTCTTCATTGTAGTAAATTTTTCATATGTATTCTTTGTCGGTTTCACCGTATGCCAATTTGTTATCTCAATTAGATGTTGCTCCTAGCAATTTTATTGAGTATAAATTTAGATTTAGATGTAGATTTCATTTGTTTTGTTTGGACAAAACTTGATTTGCAAAATAAGATGTATTTCTGTTTAGAGAATAAACAATGTAATAAGACCTGAAAAAATCCCAGAGATTTTACTACCTAAGGACTTCAGGCAAGTCTACATTAAAAGCATGAAGTGTCCAATATAATTAATTGAAAAATGACCTGGGGCTATATTAGGAGCACTTGTCATCAAAAAGGTTATTTACATATTTCAAATTCAAAATAGCCGCCATAAGGAGACACAAAATCGCCGCTAAAATATTTTTTTCGACAAAATGGCTTAGAGCGACAATAAAACAGCATATATCCACAAGCTTCAATCGGAATTGGCTGTTAGGGTTACAACTGAATCATTTGTCCTTAAAAGTGACATTGTTCATATGTTTCAAATTCAAGATGGCGTCCAAATGGAGGACAAAAATGTCTGCCAAATCTTCGTTTTCCCTACTAAAACTTCGTTTTCCCCAACTAAAAAGGGATGTAGGAATATTAAAACAGTTTTAAAAATTGTATATTCACAATGATCAATAATGAGAAATGGCTTTTCAGGGTTACAACTAAAATATTTGTCATTACAATATGTAATTCATATGTTTTAAATTCAAAATCAGGTACGTAATTCAAGAAAACATTTGCTTAAATTTTGTAACCTGACAGCCATTCCTTATTTTGAATTTACAATGTGTGACATGTTGTTTTAATGTCACTCTTTTTTTGAGGGGGGAAGGCACATTGTGATGTTTTGGGAACAAATATTTCGGTTTCAATCCCCAAGGTCATTTCCCATTGTATATTCAAACACAAAATGTTTTAATTGTGTTTTGATATCTCTAAGCTTATTTTTTGTCTTGGGATAACTTGTTTTGGCAGCTATTCCAGGCCTCCATTTGGACTAATTTCAATTTGAAACTAATATTCAACTGTAACCGCCAAGGCTTTTGAGAATTTATTGTTTTGTCACTGATTTATATCGATGCAACCCTTTTGTAAAGTGTAAAACATATATTAACATGATGTAGCGTCCTGTTATGGTCTCTATTTGGCTTTGTTTAATCTATGTAAGTTGACTACAGGCTCAAATATTAAGATCTTCAAATTTTGACATGCCTTTAATTCAAAATGGCACCAAAATGGTCACCAATTTATATATCTGTGCCACAAAAAGAGATCATTCACAAACACTTCTTAGTAGGGTCTAATACAAAAAGGGGACCTAAAGGTTAAAAGGAGGCCCTGTAAAAAATCACCCAAATTTCACCACTAAAAATTGAGTCTGTATGATTTTCTTTGGTGTTGACGCTTATTTTTCTCGGAAAAAGGGGGAGGGCAAAAATGTTTTTGATTTTGAGGTCTGAAAATTTAAATTGAAATATGTAAATAACAATTTTTTGATGACAAGTGATACTATTCTAACCCCAAGTCATTTTTGAATTCATTAAAATTGGACATTCATGTTTTTAATGGTGTTTTATTGTCCATTTGTGATGAAAAACATATTTTAACTTATTTTGGCGGCCATTTTGAATTTCAATATTACCGACAATATAAGGACAGTGGCATTTAACTTCATTTGCTATTTGTAGCTAAAAATGCAGAATAATATCTTGATAAACGCGCAAATTTTTTTAAAATAATTTATGAGCGTTGATAATTTCGTCAGTGACTGAAAGTTGAGGGATAGAGGACGCAAAAGTTGTGCCACCTCCTAAGTCTTCTTTGGTGCCAACAGTGAATACATGAAAATGCTATCATTGTTTTGCATCAATTTTCTCCTAACGTTGGTTTGGGCGGTTTCCAGTGGCTTTCCCTCCAGGATCTTCAAAACGATGAGAAAATCGGGGGTAATCAAACAACTAAGGCCAAAAAAATCTACGAGCAAAATCAGTCTAAGGAGAAGTAATGGATTTTTGACATGCGCGCGTAGCGCACGAAAAAATT
>JXSR01S003245.1:54676-69431 GCA_000969725.1 Ophiothrix spiculata
GGGGGGGTGCGACGCCCCCACCGCACACCCCCTGGCTACGGGCTTGTGGAGGTGTAAGGGATTGTAATCCAGGTTTTGCGATAACTGGATTACCAATTTTCAGATTCAGAGTTATACCAATTTAGATACACATTGACTTTTTAGGTGGACGGGGCGGGAAAGAAATTGTTTAAGGTACAGTCAATCCCTTATTTTCAGAAATATTTTTTTCTTTATGACTCAGTAACCAATAATTAAATCCACATAAAAGTACACATTTATAGATATGCATTTTCATGTAGAAGACGAATTAGTCTGGTCAGTTTATGGACCAAAATATGTGACCGTCCATCCCAAAACAGCAGTTAATGCCAACTCTTGTCATTTTCACTTTTTTAATTATTTGCAAAAACCATGCTTTAAGAATTAAAATGACACCTTATAGTTAGCTTCATACGATTTCCAGAAGTCAAGTTATGGTCCGTCAAAGGTTGTCAGGGAGTAAAACGTATAACTGAGATAAACGCGTTCAAAGATCAGTAAGCCCTATATTTTCTGTTGATCGTCTTACAAAATATTTATTTCACATTTCCTATCATTTTCTTGAAATGAAACTTTGTTGGTATTTTGTAGTATCCACTAGGATTGTGAATCTGTCAAAAAATCAATTTTGGCAAATTACGACCTTGACATGTATTTTAACCTGTAGCGCAAAATGAAGTTTCTGGCATTTACTGCTCATACGGGCTGGACGGATAGCCCCCACAGCCCCATAATTCAAAACCCTTGTTCTTGGTCAAAACGCTTTGTGACAACCCGACTAAATTTGGTTAAAATAAAAAAATATACGTTTAAGCATCTAGAAACTCCTCCTTTTTTTATTTGTTTTGATTATTTTGGGCCTATATTTGGTTCGAAAATAATTCTGCTGCCTATTAGGCTATTTGTTTTCCGTATATACACAGTTCTCCAAATGTTAATGAACCAAAAAAAAATATTTATACTATGCATTTCGGAGTTTTCATGTGAGTCTTGTTATAACAATTTGGTTGCGCCCACATATTTTACAGAAAATATGAAATAAAAGTCCTTTTACAGCATCTGAACTTATGTCAGAAAATGTTATGCACCATAGAAAACAAAATTAACAGACTCCTTCTTTTGAGCAAAATATGCATATGTTGCTGATAATGTTGAGCATTTAATAAGGTCAGGTTTACCCGAGCAGGAAAACCTGATTAGTTGTTTGCGGAAGTAGACTCCCTCAGTTTGATGAGAATAATCCGTATTGCTGAATATTTATGAAAATGTAACTTGACAAGACCAGCAATTAGGCCAAAAAAAACCCAAAGTTTGTTTCTGGTAACATGCTTGAAAAGTACAATGCGATATGCGCTTTTATATTTTATATTTTTTTATTTTCAAAAATGCAATGCGATTATGCTTTTTTTCTTTCTTTTTTTTTTACCAAAAATGCAGAAGGAAAACACATTAAAACAATGCTCTTGGTTTCTTATATTATTTATTAATATCATTATTAACCATAAAAGTTTTGTTTATAACTTTAGCCGCCCTTGGTTTCTTTTTCATGTTCAATAACACAACATGCGACTTGTTTTGTTGCATCTTTGTTTGTTTTTACGCAAGTCTGCAGTAAGCTTTTTACAGAATTGTTTTATTTATCAACAATAAGATTTTTTTTTTGATACGAAATACGAAAAAAAAAATAATGCGGGAAATATGTTACTTAACAGAAACGCGCGCGGGTTACTTGTTGGTTTTTTTGGCCTTATATACGATGATTAAGCAAGAAGTTTCCAATAGGGATACTCCATTTTAAATACATGGATGGAGAGCTTACAGAATCGCGTATGAAACATCCGTATACTTAAAAGTGAGAGCCAACAATTGTGGAAACCATTGGTCGGTGTTTGGTGCGGCTACTACATACCTATGTGTAGGTATAAAATTGCCAAATATTGACTGAAAAGATCAAAATTTGTTTAATTTTGCCACAATCTGACAGATGCATCCTGAGACAGTAAGTCTGTGACGGTATTTCATGATACTTCTAACGTTACATTTATGCCTAATGAAAGCTTTTTTTTTTACTTTTCCAGTTATCCATTGCGTTGCACATTTCTTCAACGCCTTAAATTTTTCATACCAGTACAATAATGAGTACCCAGAAGTAAATGTAGCGAAGTACAGAGGTCAGGTAAGATACGGTTTGAACTTGATAGAGTCATAATTTAAAGTTTTGGGTTAATTGTTGCATTTAGATGAGAAATACACTAAAAATCATTTTTCAACTAAAAGTGTTATATTGCCATTAAACTAAAGCTTTATGATACCCAATATCAAAATGAAAGAAAAACAGAGCAAAAATGCACAAATATGCCTAATTTGCATATTTAATTGGCAGACATCTTGGATTTTGGCAGATGAAAACACTAAATTTCACTGATATGATTGTCAAATTCGCCCAGAAACTATATAACCAACATGAAAGTAACTTTTATGCAAGTGTTAAGATAGATGTAGTTAAAATAAATTTGTGTTGTACGAATCTAATCCAGCCTCTGAGAAGTCATACGGAGCCTTTTTGGGGTCAAAATTGGACCAAAAATTGACTTTTTAGAATATTTTGTGTAGAGGGGTAGGTTCATGAAAGTGAAATTCGCCCAAAAACTACAAATCAGATAAATTCAAAACATGCATGAATAGAAAGAAGAAAGAAAGAACTTTTCAAAAATAGGTTCTACAACTTGATTGAATTTGTAGTTTTGAAATTACAGCTTTTTTAATGAGAAAAATGACAATTTTTCTATACAAACAACTCTGAAAATAGCAGATGCAACAAAGTTTACAATATAAGTTCAGTTGGATAAGACAGCATGATGAAATAATGAAAAACGATTTGAATACAGCCGATACCATAACATATACGTGTTCATGCGCATTTTGTTGTAACACGTACACATCATAAGTTTGACTTCTTAAGCTCTGACACCTTTTACGTTCAAACGAAGCTAGAGGATGATATGAAAACTTTAACACGTCTAAGATTTTCAACTTTTGCAAATTTGTTAAGCCTTGTTTGTTATATATACGAAGATATTGTTTGCTATCAATTTTAACGTAGTGCAAGATTTGACCTTATTTGCCATTTGTACAGTATAGGTCACAATGACTATATTTGTATAAGTTTATTATTTTCATATGCAAGCAGGTCTGACAGAATTTGAAATTTCATATCTCCATATCTAAACGAAAGCTATTTACAAGACATTTTTCATACCAGGACCGTATGCCAATATGAATATGTCATTAACGCCCGAAAAAAATGGCAGTCAACACCCGCCAAGATAAAATGCCTTAAAATAGACAAGAAGAACGTCTGCTGGGATTTTAGATTTTATAATAATAATAATAATAATTATCCAATTTATATAGCGCTTTTTCCGATTGAACATCGGGTCAAAGCGCTTATGACAATAAATTTCATTACCAATAGAATACGGTCAGCTGCCTTTGACAATGTCTTTGGTATCGATATACCATTAGACGGCGCTACTCGACTTTATTCCTAGTAATTACCCATATATCGCTCGAGTCGACGAAAAATGGAGACTAAATGCCTTCGAATTTTAAGAAATTCTTTGTAACTTCTTGTTATAACAAGAACAATAAGATAATTTCATAAAACTTCGTTTTCGGGTATCTCAAAATAATGTCATAGCCAACTTGTACCCAAACTTGTAAACACGTAGTATCAAGTGAAGATGGTGAGGAATAGGCGGATGGGCGCAGAATCGTTGTAAAAAGAGCACAGAAGCGTTCCTATAACAGTACAAACTAATCGGAAGTCATACGTTTGAAGTGACTGTAACATAAGGCCAAATGTGGTGTATCGAAACTTTATCAACCAATTGAGAAGGTTATAAAATCTTATTATTTCCTTAAATTGTTTTAATGATGCATAGATTAGATGTTGTCGGGACAATAACATTTGGGCCGGTGTAGCAGGAATGTAAGTCCCCCGTTCTTATTGTCCGGGTTGTACAGTGAAGTATAGGCAAACAACTCTCAGTTCACGCAACATTAGTTTCACGCTTTACTCCGTTATGGTCTATGGAAAGCGGACTACCATTTCAGGGGGACCAAGATTCCTTTCACACCGGTGTTACATTCAAGGTATATATATTTTGCTTTGGCAGATATGTATATTTCAATGATTTCTAATAATATTGTCAAGTTAAAGTTCTTTCTTTATTCTATGTTTGTTATCTGTTTAATGAGACCATTAACTCACCTAATGACTGAATGCCAAGGTGGCGATTCCTGAACATCTGATCTAGACACCACAATAACCTGTTAACATCACATAGTGGCTCAATATATTAAAATTCTTTCCTGTTTTTGTCTAGTCCAAAATATGTTGACTCCAAGAACTGCTAATAATTACCAGCATTGAAAATGACTCCAACTGGACTATATAGGCAAAATTTAAATTTATTGGGCAATTTAAACAAAAATCCATGGTATGGATTTCATTTACAAACAATAGGCCCTGGACAATCGATTTTTGTTTATAATAAAGGTAAGGATAGAAAACAACATTATAGAAGGTCAATGTTAAAATCACCCCTTTGGATATGATGATAAACAAAAAGCTTCCCGTATATTGATGCTCAGGTTGAATGAAATGATACATTCCGGGATACATTAAACACATTGGTCATGTTTGCTGGCCTCGAACTCATGACATTGTTACGAATCTTACAATTATTTAGAAATTGAAAATAGATGGACAAAGAAATAAGCAATTCTTTTACGTCTCACAGTTTGCAACTCACGATGAATTTTTTGTTTATGTTTTTAAAGAAACTTGGAAATTTGCACACTATTTGTGTAGGTGTCGCCATGCTGTACATGTTCGTTTAATAAAGCGACAGTGGGAGTAGTATACCCTTTGAAATTTTGAAGCTGAATTCATTTTCCTCTTTAAGTTATAATAATGAGATCAAACACCAATTTTATCAAACACCTTCCCCATTGCGAGTTAATAGCCAATACACCCCGAGCTATAATCACAAATTGTCAAGAAAGACTTTTGGAGACTTTTAGAAAGAATATGAAAATGTGGTAATGATATTTACAGTGTGTTCAGCACATCGATATTATGAAATAAAAATCCGGTGCCAAAATGTATTTTATTTTATTTGGTGCACAAAAATCTAACAATACTTTTTTACTACATGTAAATTGAATTTTTGTTCCATTCATGATTTTTACTATTGTTCATTTCAGAATCCTTGTTGGATTATCCTTTCAACAGGTAAGAAGAACAACAAGCAAAACAAGATCATAAACAGTCCGGGCAAAGCATCAGATCTGGTTCGCGAACCAGATCTGGTTCGGTCAAACCAGATCTGATACAGAATTTGGCGTTTTTGTGGGTTTTTGCTCCCGCGTGAGTTTATTAGAGGTCTGGTTAAACCCTTTCTTGTCGTTTTTGTAACCTTTAAGATGTTGCCTAAGAATCCATCGTGAGTTTTTAAATATTTGCCGTGAGGTTCATCGTTAATTAAGACAATAGAATTAATAACATTACGTAATCAATTAAATATGCAAATTATTGTAAAACTTTTAAATCAAAAAATATAACATCATCCACTAAGGACAAGAATATGTTAACAAAATAGCCAAAAATATAATCTATAATAGTTAAAATTACATTTAAAATTTGAATCTAAATATATAAATGCAATGCATTGTGGGATTTATTGTTCCAGATCTGGTTCAACCTAACCAGATCTGGTTCTTAACCAGATCTGGTGCTTTGCCAGGACTGATAAAAGGAAAAGGGGAATTTTTTACCCAATATCATATCGTCAACAGGCAACATCTTAGCTGAGACGAAAATACTTAAAGCCTAGATACAATTTTGTTCCACCGTGATATCATTTACGTATCACCGTACGCTTTAAAAATAATCTGTAACTTTTAAGAGTATTTTGCTGGCAGCTATTCTGCCAACAAAATACCTTCATTTTTACGGTGCGTACTGTAAAATTCAAGCTAATATACAGTGAAAACCTGTCAAAATTACGGTAAATTTATAATTTTCACGGTTATTTGTTGGCAGAATTGTATCTTTTTGTACTTGGTAGCGCAATTTTCAATTCATACACTTGTACAAAGTGTTGTACACATTCAGTTTTAGCTATATAAGAGCTCCATATTTGAATTCAATTATGTTAACCCTGGAAATTTCAACTCCAAAAATACATTATTTTCCAGTATTTTAAAGTACAGTTACAGAACCTGTAAGTTTTCCTTGCATTTTACGGTATTATCCTGTAAATTTTGCTGTTATTTTTTATAGTGTATGTTGATCTCTTATTCTTTTTCAGTACCAGGTTTAACGGGATGCGGCATGATCTTCACATTAACAGCGATAGTACTCACCTCGTGCCGAGCTGTAAGGTGAGTTGGTTAATTTGTAATAACAGCAGTAATTTAAAAGATTACGATAATGCCGTCATATTATTTAAATTCATTTTGTTCTGACAGTTAATACATTTTGACAAGGGATTGTCACATTATGCCATAAGTTACGGTGCTAATCTGGTATTGACCAGAGGTGCAAGAAATCAACAGTCATAAATGCACACAATGTATATGTGGGTGGGTGCATCATCTATGCCGTAAGGTAGGCTGTTAAACGGATAATGACCAAAGGGTGTAAAAATTAAATTGTCTTATATGGAGGTACACAATGAACTTATGAACGAGTCACAATGCCGTAAGGTAGATATCTGGCCAAAGGAATAATGACCGAAGGGGGCAGGATATTAAACATTTTAACCGCCTCGTGTCGGCAGATGGCGCATATGTTAGCGCGTCACATAATGCCCTGGATAGGTTGCAAGGGTAGGTTGTACGAATTAGTTTGCATATAGGCATAGGTATATAAGATTGTTGAATTCCTACATCATTGGGTCATTACTAGTGTAATGAGACTGAAAGTCCCCCATATCCATATTGAACGACACGGAATAAGTCGCAATCAATGATTTATTGATTGCACATGTAGAGGTACGTTCTACACAATTAGATAGTAGCTAGGACACTCAGTCACACGGACGCAGTATTTCATTACACTGGTTTAGCAACCTACCTTGTGGTATCAATGATGCGCCCATATGTGATGACTCACCCCGAAAAGGGGAACTTTGCAGATGATATAAATTTTGATTTTATCATTTGTTACAACATTTCTTAAGCTTTAAACCGACACCTTACTTGTTGAAATTGATCAAGGCAATCAAATTTTACAACAGAAAATATGCTGGAAATTCTTATTATTTTCTTTATTTTTCGCTGCCTATTTTCATTAGTTTTTTGAAAAGTGTTCTGTCGCAAAGTCCCCCTTTTCGGGGTGAGTCATCACATATACTTTTCTTGAAAAGTGTTCTGTCGCAAAGTCCCCCTTTTCGGGGTGAGTCATCACATATACACCCTTATGTACAGTGTGTGTTTATAGGCGCGTCATTGATACCGTAAGGTGAGTTGTTTCATTGACAATGTCCAAAGGGTATAAGATGCACAAGCATATTTTCGAGTGATCTAATTTGTTTCTTCTCTTATTTTTGACCCAACAGAACATCAAAACATGAACTCTTCAGATACTGTCATCAATTGTTCTATCTTTTTTATGGTCTTCTTATAAGTCATTCCTTAGGGTGAGTATTATATAAAATAGAATATGGCTTGACGGAAAGTAATGCAAAATAGCAGTATGAAGTATGGGATGAGATAGCTAGGACGCAACGCGTAGTGGAGAGATGTAGTATCGTCCTCCAACACCGAGGGATCAGTATTTTGCACTACTTCCATAAAATAAACCATAATTTATTTGTTGCATTATACTTCAAACATATTTTTATTCATCTAAGCTTAAAACTTCAGCTACGGAAAAGTAATCAGAACTTCTGCAAGGAACATTGCGATTTGAACCAATCAGATTACAGCATTAGATCATAAATTCGTATGGGGTATAAATATTATAAAATATTCTTATGGAAGGCTTATCCACAAAAAATACACATTGTTTTCTAAAACAGATAAGTAATAAAAGTGTTCCTTTTACGTAACTTTAAACATAAACACAATACACTATTTGACGTATGATAACCCTAACTTTCAACCCGTAAAAAAACTATCTTAGTCCGTGTACGTCATACAAATTATTTCCCGTTTCCCCTGAGATTCGAACCCCGACCACTCGCATCCTGCAAGCCACCGAGTATGGCCTGCCATTGCAGAAATTTCGTGCCCATCTGTACTATGACGTATTTGGACTAATGATTTTTGCTTGTTGGATTTTGTTGGAATAAGGAGGGTTAGGGTTAATCGATATCACAAGTTGGCTGTTTATTGTCGGTTGAATTTATTTATTATTTATTTTTACATATATATTTAGTGGCGTTCTAAAAGAGCAGTGTAATTTGGCTCTTCACCATCCAGGCTGTAGCCAGGAGTTGAGTGGTGTGGCAGAACCCGAACCTGAACCCGGGTCCTACAAGCTTCCATCATACGATGTTGAAGAAATTACTGGAGTTAATACAACGGTTATTTGTGATGAAAAACCAATATTTAGATCACATTCGTCTGAGGTAGGAATGAAATTGTGTGCTTGATTTAATCTTTTATGCTGGACATTTCTGAATAGCTAATTCAATCCGATGTGTTCCTAATAACATATAACTATGTAATTACCTTTACTTGGAGAGTGTCTGTTGTGACCCTTGAAGTCATTATCTGTTGATTATTTTAAATCTTTTGTTTTTTTGATGCTGGTTTTAAATATCTTTATTCCAAATTTGTGCAGACATTGACTTCGTCCGACTGCTCACTTCTTTTAATTCTTAAATTATCATATCATTTCATTATTAACCCTGATTACTATATAGAAAATAGTAGTATAAAATGTAAAGTGCATAATGTCGACGTATACGTAATATCATTTACAAGCAATGAACCCCAAATGGATCCCTGTGGAACACTAGAATAATACACTACATGTATACGGTATTTTAGGTTTGATTTAAACTTTTGAATATTTATTTCTTTTTAACATTTCAGACATGGTGCTTTATTCTAATACCCCTCTGTATGTACCTCACCGAGAGATTATGGAGAGCATTCCGAAGTCTGCAACCCGTTGATATCATCAATATACGTATGCATCCCTGTGACGTCATAGAACTAGAATTATTACAAGATAGTTTTAGTGCTAAACCCGGACAGGTATGTTGTGTTAAAAACATGCAGATATTTGTATATACTCTCATTTTTCTAATTCCATCTCTAAAGACCACTCCGAACAATCAGTTTAACAACTTAAGGGCCTTGTTAACCCTTCATTTTCAGAAATGGTTTTTTGCTCTGTAAACTCAGCAACGGATAATGAAATCCAAATAAAAGTATACATTTCTAGAAGTGAATTTGCATACTGAACATGTTGGTCAGGTCTTTTTTGGAACAAAATGTAAAATTTTGCCCCCAGTTCCAAAAAAAGGTCCAAAAATCATGTTTTTGGGTCCAAAAAATTACGGGAAAATTAACTACATCTTGCTTAGGTAAAATGTTGAACCGTTTTACTTTTTAGAACCTACATACCTAGCAACGCTTTTTCAAATTTTTGATTTTTTTCATAGTTCTTGAGATATTGTCAAAAATTGGTCCAAACATGTCAAAAATCCAACCGCTGCCATCATTTTGTGGTAGTGGTGGAATTTTGACCTATTTTTGGCAATATTTCAAAAACCAAGAAAAAAAATCGAGAAATGCGTTCCTATATATTGCTTTCTAGATTCTAAAAAGTAAAATAGTTCAAAGTTTCATGGAAGTAAAATTAAGTTAGCTTTCCCGTAAAATTTTGGGCCAAAAAACACGGTTTTGGAGCTTAGGGCAAAAATTGTACATTTTGGTCCAAAAATGACCTAATCATCATGTTCAGTGTGCAAATCAGTTTCTAGAAATATACACTTTTATTCGGATTTAATTATCCGTTGGTGAGTTACAGAGCAAAAACCATTTCTGAAAATGAAGGGTTAATATTTTGCCTACTGTGGGTCAAGAGAAACGATTGTCCAATCAGCCTGATAACTTAAGCAGGGTATTGTTTTTGTGTTCTTTCTGGTGGTCCTTTCATATCTTGTATTCTCTGGTTGATCGTTTTTGACCTAACTTGATCAAAAGAACCAGGGTACGTCACCTCAAATTCATTTTACCTGACTCTTGAGGGAACAAGCTAGGGGTAACAAGCTAAAAAATGAGTTTCACAAAATAACAACATGTCAAATAGTCAATTTTGTGTGATTCAAAAAATTTTGGTTAGAGTGTCCACAGCGACTTTTATTTTTTATAGAATTATCTTAAAGAGTCATTTAATTGTGTCGAAATTTGAAAATAATGGCTTAAAAATGTTGCCATAAACTGATGATAGAAAGTGTCAACTTTGACTTCTTCGTTCATCTTTCCTTAAATCATTACATATGCCACTTAATGCTGTATTGTTGATGTTGTTGTTGGGGTGGTGGTGGTATTTGCGGCGGCGGAGGTACATTTTGTGTTTGTTGGTTGTTATCCGTGCGGTACGATCGGTTAAAACAACACTATACAACAACAACTACGAACGTAAGATTTATTAAAAAACAAGAAAAAAAAAAAAACCCAGATTATTCCACACAAAAACGTAACATTTTAAGGTCTCAACACAATTTTCTATATGCTGTAAAAATCACAAACATCTTAAAGAAATTGCCTTCGACTAAAGGTGTTGAACTATTTCTGTAACAAAATTCTAAGGACAATCGGATGTTTCATTCGGATGTCTCCAGTCTGTTGAAGCAAGTACCCATGCGTCAGAAAAAGATTTTACAGACAGTTAAATGTCCCATGAGTAGGTGGCTATATCACCACAATTTGTATAGAATAGTGTTTTACGTACTTCCGATTTAACATGGTTAAAATAGGTCTCTGCAAAAGTGTGACCCCATAATATGCTTGTTGAAATTATCTGACGAACTTCTAATTTTTAAAAATCGCTTTTCACGTGTTTAAGTATACATGTAGAAAATGCATGATTAAGTGTATATCGAACATATCATTTCATTGCAGTTAGGCAAATGAAATATACAAATGCACATTTTACAGAGATAAATATAAATAGTATGAATTGGTTGATTTTTTTTTATCCCACTTCCAGTATGTTCTTCTTCAGTGCCCTCGGATTTCGCAACTCGAATGGCATCCTTTTACCATTACATCGGTGAGTCACGTGAACAATTAAGTTTAAATTCAAGTGTTAATGTATCTTTCTATTTAGGTAGGTGCCTTAAACTTTTTAGAGTAGCCCTGGGTACTCTGATATAAGATAATTAGTTACATGCAATAAGGTTTTTTTTTGTACTTGCGCCTATTAGATAAATGTGGTGCTCAGAGATCATACAATTATTTTCTCTATCTTTTTTTTAATATTTCAAATGACGTTGATATATGTGACCCGTCATATCGAAAGGTACCTTAAGGTCGGCAAAATCAAAATTGATTTTTTGGTCTCATCTGAAAGCTGAGATTTTAAGCTTTAAAATGGCACCTTGATTTTGGTTTTTGATGTTCGCTTGCGAATTTACACTCAAATTGGTAAAAAGGCATCGGGCTGATTCGGAAAACTATAGTTCTGAGAAAATCGAGTTTAAGGTTTTTGTACTTAGTAAATCTTGAATGGAGAGAAGATTTTTAGCTTGGTTTTTAATACATTTTTCTTATGTTTTGGATGTTGGAACCTGATTAATATGATAGAATACACTTCAATGATAACCTTTGTGATGAAATTAGAAATTCGACCTTGGACGTGATTTTTGACTATGTTTAGCTTCAATGGCCCGTATCTCGTAATGTACTATGCCGGTATTAAGGTACCTTTCGATATGACGATCCACATATAGTTATAACACGCATTGTTTTGTGTATATTCTAACTCTTCCAATCCTCTATGAATATCGATGATCTTTTTATAATAATTTTACAGTGTCCAACCAAAGCAAGACCGTCGTTCAAACTTCACATCCGAGTGTCTGGAGACTGGACAGGTGAGATCAATAAAGCAAGCAAGCAAGAAGAAAGCATGGAAACAAGCAAGCAAGCAAGCAAACAAACAGTGGTGTAACCAGAAATTTTCATCTGAGGGGGCGAGCAGGGGCAAAGAAATTTTGTAGGGGGCCCCCCCCCAAAAAAAAAAAATTGCTCAGACACAAAAAGGTACACCCCAAATTTTTCCATGTAGCAAATCACCAAAATTTTGCTTTAATGTATAAGAATTCCCATTTTTTCTTTAATAAATGAGCAATTTTGGTGCAATATTTCGATTTTGGAAAAAAGTTTGAAAAATAAACCCATAAGGGGGCTAAATTTTGCACAGTTTAATCAACAGTGTACTTTATAATATTGATATGTCGTTATTTTCTTGATTTCCCTGCTCCCCTCCCCCCTCTGGTTACTCCACTGCAAGCCTACAAGCAATCAAACCAATAGATATGATAGAGGGAAAGGCGGACAAACACACATGCAAATTTGCAAAAAAGGTGGCAAGACATGTCACACAAATAGTCAAGATAGTTACAAGTGATCATCTAAACCAACTTTTTTTTTGTAAATGCAATGTACCTGTTCGATGGATGAACAGACTTATTTCAACAGGTCAAATAGTTTACACTTGAGTACTTAACTAGTCTATATAACAGCAGATTAAACACGGATTGCAAAACCTTATTATTAATGTTGGTTTGATGATATAAAGTTGTGGATGGGGATGAGGTGAAGGCTGAGGATGAAGGTGAAGATGGAGGTGATGTTTAAAGATGAAAGTGAAGGAGGTGGAGATGAAGATGACGTTAAAGGTGAAAGTAGATAAAGATAAATATGAAGGTGAAGGTTTGAGGGTGAAGTTGAATGTTAAGGTGACGGTTGATGATGAATATGAAGGTTAATGATAAAGATGGGGATGAAGGTTACGATGGAGGAATAAAAGTGCTTATGATGAAGATGGTAACGAAGATGAAGGGGATAAAGACGAAGGTGAAGATGTTTTAGATGATGGTGAATTTTATGATGACAATATTGATAATATATATATTGGCTTTGATTTTCTCGCAAACTTTATGCAGTTTCTCTGAAAGAAGATTTGCTCAAAGCCAACGGATCATCTAAAGAAAAGAAAGTTAAAGATTTCCAAGAAACATTGGAATTGCCCAGGTAAGATAAAAAAAAGTAAAGGTCATAGTTACCAAAACCCCTGATCAGTTTTCATGTGCTGAAATGGAGCACAACATAGAATAAAATAAAATGGAGTTCATTGCTTCCTGACACACTACTTTCTTTTGGGCGCGATTATTACGTAAATTAGGCTTCCTAATGCAAGTAGGAAGATCTTAAAGGTGCTAGAGCCGGTCATATATTATAGAATGCGTTTTTTCATTAATATTATCTCAAAACAATATCAATATTGACCAGGGCCCATATTCATAAAACCTTGCTAACCCTAGTTGACAACTAAAATGCCCTTAAGTCGCTTGAAAGCACTAGTTGCTAACTAGTTGGTTATTCATAAAACCAAACGAGTTTGAAGGTCACGCTAGTTGTTTGCTAAATTTTAAAGTTGATCCGGAGTACTTCTAAGTCACTAGTTGACAACTAAGTAGGGCCTATACAGGCTTTTACTTCCAGAGTACTCTTGTATTTGATATATTTATAGCATCTTTTAGATGTTTAGACAAATTCTGATATATAATGGCGACAATTATGCAACATTTAGGGAAAATATTATTATTTAAAAATAAACAAATGCTTAAAGTTATTAATGGATTAAATATAACAAAAATATCCACATTTCTGCAGGTATACACCTTTCTGCAGGTAACATTGTAAATTGTGCGGCATTGAAAAAATGGAATACATGTAAACATAACAATGAAAATGATCGTACACATCTGCGATTTATAACTTGATTTAAAAAAAAATATTATCAGAAATGTAAAATCTAATTTTTGATATAGGTTTTTAATAAGGTTTTTACTTTTTCTGTACAAATGCAAAATTTCTCTTTCTAAATTTTAAAACATGTTTGTTAGAATTGACATCTTTTGGGTGAATCCGAAACATGAGGATTGCTGAACTTTTATTTGGAATTTTTTCTTTTTCTGACTGATCAAGGATACAACCACACTTCCCCCCCCCCCCCTTTAAAAAAAAGTAAATCAAATGCTGAACAAACATGACAAATGTTATTCTTCTTGAGATTTGATTTTTTGTTTTATAAAAATAAATTTTAAAAATTGGCATGCTTGTATAATACTAGTAAAATTGCAAATGTCTTTGACAGTTATTATGCTTCCTATAACGTCACCCACTACTATTACTTAACCCTTCATCCTCCATTAATTGCATCTTTTTACTATTGTTTCCATTGTTATTACAATAACTAATTGATATTACACCCAAACACCCAAAGTAGCAAGCAACTAGTTTTTTCCTAGTTGTCAACTATGTAGAAATGTTCTTAGTAAGGTTTTATGAATATGAAATTAGTTACAAACTCCAGTTTCAAACTAGCGGAACAGTGCAGGACTCATAAACGGAAGGTTGTGAGTTCGAGCCCCGCTAGTGCCAACGTGTTGTGAACCTGGGCAAATCACTTTATCAC
>JXSR01S003245.1:70094-80215 GCA_000969725.1 Ophiothrix spiculata
ATTCCCTTGTTACGGCGTAATAATAATGGACAGCGCTTTGTATCCTATGGAAAAGGCGCAATATAAATGCCGGTATTATTATTATTATTATTATTAGTTGATTTGAAGCTTTTATGAATATGGGCTCAGATTTCGTTAAGTAAATGGCAAAAAACAAGTTTTGTACCCTTTCAAACTGAAATTCCTTAACATAATATTAATGATAATTGAAATTGGTTTGAACGTTGTTTCCTCTAGATTTTTCATCGATGGCCCATATGGCAGTCCGAGTGAAGACGTGTTTCGGTATCGCACCAGTGTCTGTATTGCCGGTGGAGTAGGAGTTACGCCATATGCCGCAGTTTTACAAGCTTTATTGTAAGTATGGTGGACGTTGATGGACATCAGTGTGTCTGCGGAAAAAGATGCCTGTCTGTGTTTTTTTTCTACCTACTAAGGTCGACATATGAATATAGTCACCATTAAGTCTATCTGCAGGAAAATATTACATTCTCTCTCTGTTACGACACAATTGACAAAATCATTCTTAGCGATTTTAAAAGAAAAATAGTTTGAAATAATACATTTCTCTACATCACTGTTAATCATATTGAATTTTACAGCCTTAAAATTTTCTTTGTATTACCTGTCGTCGTGTATGTAAACTTTTTCTTCTCATAGTGCATCGGGAAAATTTCCCATAAATCAGGCTACCGCTGGACCAGGAAAACCTGGCTGGAAAACCGTAAAAGCAAAAAAGTACAGCTAGCGTAGTTTCAGTTTGAGGAGCAAAATCATGGTTGTGAAATTCTTATTTTCTTTGTATCCACCATTACCCGTTTTTTCTTAAATTAATAACAATGTCGGCTAGTTCAAAGTTTTCCATATGTGAACTGCCCCTCTGACACTAACCCCTTTATCTTGTTTCTTAACAGAGATGAAACAAAAAAGACCAAGCTTCGCAGATTATACTTTATATGGATTTGCAGAGATTGGGAGTGTTTTATATGGTTCGCAGAACTTATATCTACTCTACATAAAAAGGTAAGAACTGGTAGTACCTTCATAAAGTGTACGGTAGTTGTTTGTTTGTTATTCAATTTTTACCCCATCGTGTTATGATTGGTGAAGATTTTGTCTGAATCTGATCAAATACTAACTGACCATTGTACGACAGCTAAACAGTTTCCCACCCACCCCTCCCATTATAGATCATATCCGATTCACTGCAACTATTCAGCCAAAATTAACGACCGCAAAGGTAAAAATAATCAATGCCTTTTCATAACTAAACCAGTATAGCTCAATTCATACTCGGCCTCCAAACAAAATTTTTCCTACCAAACATTTGGTCGTGATGTCACCAAATATTTGCCATCGAATGTAAACTATGAACAGGTAGCAAACATTTGTTCCAATGTATATGGCAATTCAATAACATGTGCAATCTAGCGCGAAATTTTATTTGGTCTCAACTCGGTGTTGAAGTTATTTTTTTTGGAGTCACTCGTCATTTTTACGTCACGACCAAATGTTTGGTAGGAAACATTTTGTTTGGAGGCCGACTATGAATTGGCCTTATCTGCTAGCGATATTTCAGGCCGGGAGGTTTCTATTCATGCCTTTTGTTCCCAATAGCCTATTTAACTATTGGGGACAAAAGAAGCACCGTAGGTATGAATAGAAACCTCCCGGACTGAAATATCGCTGGTAATACATACACCCTTCTAGCACGGTTGAAAAGTTTTTGTTGTTAAATGTTATTCCAATTGATTTTCCGAAAACATCGAAGGTTTGGTGATGAAAATCACTAAGCATTTGACATTCAGAATTGTGTGGTGACATTACTGATTTTTCATGACAAAACCCTCCTTTATTTTTAGACGAAGCATTGTAATTAATCTAATAACAAACACCAGCCTGTACGAAATATTTAGTAGCTCATAAAAAACAAAAAGAGTCAACAGAGTAATGCCAATTATAATCTTTCAAACTTTAATAACCGACAACTATTAAAAAAAACGCTAGCCCTTAAAACCCTATCAAAATTTATATGCCAAAATGATTGAAAATGGTGCCAGTTTACTGAAATGGTGTCCACTCGCCTAAATGTATCTCAAATCCCTAGACATATGACTAACTAGATTCAAAATTCTAGACCCAAATTTGGATGTGTTCTTACCCACAATTTCGTATTTTAACCTGAGCAGTATACATAGATAGCAGCGGCATTTCAGAGTCTGCACAACTTGCAAGGGGAAGCTGATTCAAAAAGAGGGGCCCTTAAAATTGTTGAAGTCTAAAAAGGAGGCCCCAGAAAGTGGGACTTGAATTTTTGTGCACTAATTTTTTTCATCAGGCAAGAGTTTGTGAGCAATATAATAAATGTCGAAGCGAAATATAAATTCAAATATAACACAACGATCCTAAAACACAAAACTGAGCCTTCAAAATTAACTAGAACTCACAAAATACTTACTAGTGTTTGTGGTAAACAATACTACTTGAATATTGAAATGAATTTACCATATTGGTATTTCACCAGTATTGTTGAACAATAATAATGGAACAGAACAATTTAACCAGAATTGAACCATACTGGGCAATATTAATTTTGGTAATTATATCAGAGATGCCAGAGTATGTATCACTGAAAAAACCTGAAACTTTCAAAAAATCTTGAAAATGAGTGTAAATGTTGGCAAAAAAGCTGAAAATATATAAAACCCGTAAATTTGGTGTAAGAAAAAACCTGAAATTTGATTAAAATAAATGAAATCAGGTTAAAACAGGAAAACTGGCATCTCTGCTATATACATAGTATTGTCCAAATTTTTTCACCTATATTTTACTATGTACATAAAAATGTTACATTTATCTACATTTCTGTTCCAGCTATGGGATGCCAATCGCCCGGATTTCCTTGTAGTCCGTTTATATCTCACAAAACCGTCAAAGATGGGAGAAGAATGGCCCCCTAGCGGGCTACAGCACCCAGTCTTCAGTCGAATTGAGCAAGGCAGGCCCAACTTTAAGGAACTATTTAAAGAAGTGACTCTATGTAATAAAGGGTAGGTATTCATAGCTATGTAATTACCTATTCAAAACACGACTTTCCAAGAATTCCCGAAGCAGATTTTACCCTTTTCGACAATTATCGAAAGAGAAATAGCTCTGGTTCAGAGCTGAAAGCAGTGGTGGACAAGTATTATAATCACCATTACTCCCTGACCTAAAAACAGTAGTGGCTCTTCTTTACTCTTGTCCCCTCCCTCTGATTGTTGACCAAATTCTCATTTGATTTTTTACTCCGGGAGGCATAGAACTCTTTATATCTAGAATTCTGATGGTAAAGATCACCTGTTTTATGGAGTTAACTTCCGAGTACCAAGGTTGCATTTGCTTGAGGACAAATTCAAATTCAAGGTAGACCTAGTGTTTCTGGAACCCATATGTACTATGTAGGCCTATTTGGAATTTTGAAATCAACTGGAACAATTGTCATCATGTTGAATTTGCTCAGGTTAAATTCATGTTAGTATTACTGGACTTATTATAAAACCGATTTGTTTAAAAATTAAAATCAAGCTCCTCAGAGCTACAGAGAACGTGCTTCTTTAGAACAACACTAAAACACTAAAATGTAAAGTTCAATTTTTTTTGTAAAGTTCAGTTTAACGTAAACTGATTGCGTATGAATTTGAATTTGCAATTAGGGTTTGAACTAGAGAGCAAGCCCGTAGCCAGGGGGTGCGGTGGGGGCGCCGCACCCCCTCCCCCAAATTTGACAATGTACCAAAAAGGTCCACAAAAAGTCTCTAAATATCCACCAAAAGAACACCCAAACCACCAAAATACGTAAATGTAGGTCGTTTTTAAATAAGAAAAAAGCTTTCAAAAATGCTACCTTTTTTTTTTTGCTTGTCACTTTGTCAAAACTACTAATATTAGTTTAGGGTCGACCAAAACGAACATTTTTCCTCCATAAGGTCCCTTTTTTGAAAATCTGCACCCACCTTTAAAAAATCCTGGCTACGGGCCTGCTAGAGAGACTTTTCCCGAGATATTAGTGTGACACGCCCTGGGGTGACTTGCAGTTTCAAGTTTACTCAACAGATTTCAAATTCAAATTTTACTCTGTCTGTCAGTGAGTCTATGGTACCACCAGCCAATATTTTTAAAAGAATAAACGCATCTTATTATGTATGGGTCGGAATGTACTGTATTAAGTTCGACACAATTCAGTGTCCTGTACATATGGAAATTCCTACAATGCCAAAGAAATTCTTAAATGCTTTACCCATAGCAAACAATACAATTATGGTCATATCATCAGCAACAGCTACACTCACACCAGCAATAACATCAACAACCTTAACAAATAGGAAAACTATACAACGACAGCTTAAACGTTTCCCAACCGAATCTCCAACGCACCTGCAACAACAACATCACCACCAGCACTACAATCGTCGACAACAGCATCGTAACCAAAATCACTATCAACAACAACAATATTTCTTCCATTAAAACAAACCCTTAAAAAAAAAAAAAAAAAATACTAGGGATTTATAGTGCGCTATGCATCCCAGATTTGTAATTCCACTCGGCCTCTGCACACTTTACAGGTGTTCGCTGACCACTGTGGCCCAAGTAAGCTCCATTCCACACCAAGCATCATTTCAGGTTCTGCGACAACCTCTTTAGGGGCGCTGAACCTTGATCAGCCCACATACGTACAATCGCTACCCGGATCCAACTCCCTGAGTTTCGTACGGGTTTCCATGTGACAATTAGCAGTTAGTTCCTTGTCCAAGGGAATGTCAAGCACACTCAACCTTTTGGCACCAGCGGGGTTTGAACTCGGGACCTTCCGCACCGCAAGCGAGCGCCTTACCGATTGAGATAACTTGACTGCTTTAACAAACACATCATTGTTTTAAACTTATTGCAGTCGAGCTCATCGTTTGCGAAAGGTTAACGACAACAACACTTACATTGAACATCTAGGAAAAATGCTGAAAAATAATAACAAAAATACCCCAACGTTTGTCTTTAGTATGTTCCCTAATTTCGTCAAATTAACACGATTATTTGGATAGAAGGTTTCACTTGAAAAATGTTTCTCTTTAGCGTATACTCTAATTTGAATAACATGTTAATTGGTTTTATTTGCTGGTGTGAGTTTGCTTTCAATTATTTTAGGCATTGTTTTGTTTTTTTTTTATTTAATTGTCAATCAGATTGACTGACAAGAACAATAACTGTCCGACACCATCTGAAATAGCATAACTATTTTGATATATTTTTGAATAAGCTAAGGGGTCTGAAAAAGTGACGTCACGGGTCTTGTACCCGTACTTTGCCAAACTCAGTATGTTTAAAGACATTAACTGATGGTTACTGAATGACACACCTTTTAAGGGGTGAAAGCACATCACTCATTGTTGCATTTTTGCAAATTTATTTTGTACCATAACTTTTGAACAAAGTGCTTAAAGTTAATAAAGTATACATTTCCAGAAAGGAATTTTCACAAGGAACATGATGGTGATGTTGATTTTTAACCAAAAATCACATTTTTTGAGAAAATCACGAAAAACGCAATTTTTTGCCATTTGGGTTTCCAACCAAGCTAAAAATAACATTTTTTGAAAAAATGACCTAGGAATGGGTATTTTAATTCTAAACACTCACTCGCATGTTGCGTCTTTTTTACTTTTTTGGATTTTGGCCAATTTTTTGATTTTCATCCCAAATAAGGTCAAAAAATGGCCAAAAATGGAAAAAAGTGAATTGTTGACCTTATTTGGCATGAAAATCAAAAAATTGGCCAAAATCCAAAAAAGTAAAAAAAGACGCAACATGCGAGTGAGTGTTTAGAATTAAAATATCCATTCCTAGGTCATTTTTTCAAAAAATGTTATTTTTAGCTTGGTTGGAAACCAATTTTTAATACGCTGTGCAAATGATATTTGAATTCTGCGCCAAATTGCAATTCATCGATGTTGCCATACTTTTGACAAGTGTGTGTGTGTGTGCTAGTAATCCATTTTATGCTTCTTTATTTTTGACGTTTATTCTGTCTTTTTATTTTATTATTTTACAGATCAGACATTGGTTTTTTCGTATGCGGACCTCGCAAACTTTCACACAAAGTTCACAGACTGTGCAATTCCCGCCAAAAAGACAAGACCAAGCTGTATTTCAACAAAGAAACTTTTAGTTGATCGGGATGACAATTTATATTTTTTTACCTGTAAAATACAAGCGGATATTTATAACTAGCATAATTAGCTATCGTTGTCGTATAGCAATACAATGATGCTGCACTTTCGGGAGGAATTTTGGACAACATTTTCAATGTTTTGTATTTAACTAAATATAAATATTATACTGTATTTGTAAATAGCATTAATTAATTTGGGAATTAACTAATATAACATGTAAGAAGAAAAGCAGTTAAAGCGTTGAGTAGAAGACAAAAATGTATTAGCTGTTACTTCACAAGTAGCCCCCCTCCAAAAGAACCAAAACAAAACAAGACATGCAGTGCTGGTGAGATAAGGCGCTTGAGCACAATTAGGCCACAATGTTGTGCGGCTGGAGGCAACCTGGCCACGGTCCTAATATTCCAAGATGGCGACCGTAGGCTTGATTATGCACCTCTAAATAATTTCAAAACATTTATTGAATATTTTACAATAATCTTGAGGTGAACAATCAAACCTACGTTCGCCATTTTGGAAAATTCAGCCAAGGCTTTGGCCAGGTTGCGGCCGGACACACAAAGTTGTGGCCTAATTGTGCTCCAACACCTAAGTGATCCAATAATCTAGAATGGACTGTTCTGACTTGCACACATCAACGTCTTCATAGGTCAGAAAAGGTCATCTATCCTCACAACATTACAGGATTTCTTCTGATGAGGACGTGTGCTACATGCCGAAATATCAAACAAGATATTATTACTTGTGCTGTAAGCCTGTTTAAACCTTTTAATATAAGTGTCATAATGAACAATGATGTCAGTGATCAAGTTAATATTATGGTGCTCTGAGACATTCCTATATCCTATGTTGTTATTTAATTAAATGACAGTTGTTTCGACTATGTCATATCGCTTCATATTGTGTTGTAATAGAACGACACTAAATTTGGGTAAAAAAACCCACATTTTTTTTTGTGATTTTCACAAAACCCTTAATTTTTTCAAAAATCTTCCGCTATTACATAGATTTTTGTGAAATATCTTTCTCACAACTACATTTTACTTATCTCTTATTAAATTGTGACAAACCTAACATAATGTTTAGAAACAGCTGGCGTATTTGTAGCCTTTATGATCATGATAATGTACAATCATTATTTCATATCGAGTGAAGGTAACAAATAGGATGTTTTTCCACAAAATGGGCGCACATTCGCGAATGAAAGTCTGTAATTGAAAAAAAAAATGAAGGATAGGTTTATGTTTTATGTAAAAGCTTATAATGTCGTGAAGTGTAACTATTCACAGTTTTGATCATAAATTATTTTGCCATTATACTTCATAATCTAACAACTTTCAAACTCGAATAGACCATTTTCGTATGTCCCATAATGCATCTTGAAAGTACCGAAAATCCGGAAGTTTCTGCGCGAGCGACCATATTACTAAGTTGTGCGCATGAAGTCATCTGCGATTATGCGCAGAACGTAGTAATATGGTTGCTCGCTCAGAAACTCCCAGATACACGGATACTTTCAAAATGCATTATGAGACATACGGTCTTTTCTCAGTCAGTAACTTGCAGCTGTCGCAATACTGACTTAATTTGCTCAAGGGAAAAAACAGAAAAGACGATATTTGAAATGGGTATGAATATTCATGAGGTTTGATACTCTTATTCAAAAAGCTTTATAAACACAGCCAAGGAGTACAGAATTGATAACAAATAAGCACTTTGAAATATATATATGGTGAAAACATTTTGAAATTAAAAAGTTATGTAGTTTATATTCGAGTAATTTGTAATTGTTTATTTTTATTAATCGACGTCAAACTTCATCTCTATGTTTTAACCTGCTATCTACAATTCTAATATATTTTAGCTACTGTGTTGATAAGAAAACAGATTTCTTGAAGTCCACTGAAAATCTTGCGCTAGTTTTTGATGAACCGGGAGCTTTTTAGTCTAATTAAGTCAAATGAGGACAAGTAAAATGTATGAATTCGGTCCACACCCAGAAGTGAACGTGTAGTATTATACCTATTGATAGTACTTTCAAATATCATATGTACGCCAGCTTGACCCGCCGCGCTGGCCAATAGCTGCACTGTTATACTGTTGGGCAATTATTTAGCGTTGGTTAAACTATGAACAACCCAATTGTTGGGTAAACAATATTAACCAACTGTTGGTGAAATTTTACCCAATAATTGGGTAATTAGCAACAACTTTTACCCAACAGTTAGGTAATTAGCCAACATTTTACGCAACGTTGGTAATTATTTACCCAGAAGTAGGGTTGTTCATAGTTGAACCAACGTTGGGTAAATTATTTGCCCAACGTTCTAACAGTGTGCCAATGTTAGGCACCACAGTTTTTTTTTTTCAAAATGGGGGCAGGAGATCGCTTTGGGGCAGAAGATCGCTGGTTCGAATCCCAAAAAGGACAATTATTTTTTCTGATACAATAGATTGATATTCATGCAGTAGATTGATTTTTCTTAAACAAATCATTTTTATGAAATACATTTTAGACTCGTTTTGGCGAGGGAACGACCGCTGCACCAACCTGATAACCCAAGCTCTGTCTGCAGCCGATTTTCGTTTTTTCCCATTGACTGCTTTGGACTTTGATCTGTTAATGAAAAATGATGAAAACATTATATATGTATCTTAGTTTTGAAGATAATGCTTTTCTGCTAACTTATTGGGAGTAACTGTTCAATATTACATAATCCAGTTGAAACGAGCATTAATGCGCTCTTTAACAAGATACTTCATTATTTAATGCTTCATCAATAAGACCGTCAATGCATTGTATCTTCGGACTGGAATTCAGTGTCCAAACTGGATGAAATAAACGCGGCATTGTGAAAAACTAAATTAGTAGTATTTCATGTTAAAAGAACACCGAGGCATTAACGACAGAACACAAACAAGTGCTTGGTGTTGTCACCCAGATAGCAAATCGCATGTTTTGAAACAGCAAACCTGGTAGAGATTATCCCATGATAAAAATTCCTTTAAAAAGGAATTGTTCGACCAATCATGATTGAATCTGTTCACTGAGAATATTTATTAGTCAAATACATGTCTTATTTGACTAATCAAAATTAGTCATGCAAAGTGAATTTTCATAATTCATGAATAAATGCTGTAAATGTTTAAGAAATATTGAATACAAATGTTTTGTGTTTAAAAAAATGGTTCCCATCTTTAGATATTCAATTTGTAATCAGTTAATAATTAGTTAATTGATAAATGATTAATTGCATGACAAATTAGTTAATATCAAATGCGTATTTAATTAGTCAACTAACTGAATGACGCATGACTAACTGAATTTCCTCAACATGACTAATATAATTAATGATTTGTTATCGCAACTGACTTATTAAGGGGCCTAGCACAGAAACGGTGTCGGAAACGAGTGAGCTGATATCAGCGGTGTTGGACACGATTTCAAAGTTTTTATACTATAGAGGGTTTGCACGACGGGATACGCACCATACAAGCAGACCGTTTCGACGCCATCTTGATGGAGCTCGGAATAGTTTGTAACGGTAAACAAGACATCAAAATCAGCTGTAACTCGTGATTGATTGACTTCAAATCATGACTAGACTTCAAAATTAAAATAAATAAATGTACTGAATATTCTTGTCATCATTACTTGTGATCTTGTGTCTTGATACTGCGAAAATATTGTAATAAGATGTGACGTTTTGTTTGCCGGTCTATGTAGAGGGTCCAAAAATCATGTTTCAAAAATAATCTAGCTAATTTTGCTTTGGTAAAATTTCAAAACATTTTGCTTTTTAGTATCTAGAAAACGATATCTAAGAAGACTCTAAGAACGCGTTTTTCTTATTGTTTGAAATATTGCAAAAAAATGGCTCAAAAATTGTCATATTTTGCCAATAATTGGTG
>JXSR01S003247.1:23216-34478 GCA_000969725.1 Ophiothrix spiculata
CACTATTTTGGCAAAATTATCTTAAGTTTTGAGAAGAAATGTCAACATTTGCGCCATTTGGCACAAATTTTAGAAATATTTGAAAAATGAACCCATCAAAATACCACAATTTTCATAGAAAAAGGACTGTTAGAAATACCAGAAAGCCTGATTTTGCTACCCAAATTTGCGGCCTGATTTTGCTACCCGAATTTGCGGCACGTCCCCATAACCCCTTGTGTACTAAGTACCCCCCTCCCAGGATTATATGACTCTTTTATATAACACATCACCGTTATAATCCCTCATAGAATTAACATGTGGCAAAAATACCAACCACATTTGTTTGGAACCAGTGACTCAAAACAGCCTTCATAATGGATAATTTGCATAAATTACGATGTGTCACTTCCACAGCCCATTCTGTTAACAGCTATCAGAGATAATATTTAAATTTTCTTAAGCCTACAAAATACTCTTCAGACAAACTGCAATGCATAATGCATGCAGGGATAGCACTTACTGCTGAGAGGATCCTCGTCTTTTTCAAATCAAAAGTATGATCTGTCTACTTTAAAAAAATTATTATATTAGGAGAAGGTATTATTTAGTCAAGAGTTTTGTTTATTTTCCACTTTTGTTCAAGTAAATTAGCTTAAATTGTTATTGAGTATTCACAGTAGGCTTATAAAATTTGCATAAAATTGCACAAAACTTGTTTTTTCTGTTTAATTTGTCACTTTTATACTGGCACATGTCAGTTGTAATTGATAAAGCATGATAGGTTAACAAAAACTTCATGAAATTTGAATATACCTGTTGACTTAATATGTGCTATAAAAGGTTAATGAAATTCACATGAATTGCTAATAACTTGTTTTTGCTCTTTGTATGTATCATAACAAGTTAAAATTACATGAAATTCGAATGAACTTACCATATCTTTACATATATCTTTCATAATAGGTTAATGAAAGTTGTATGAAAGTCTAAAGAACTTTGTTTTTTGAATAAATGTGTCATAACAGGTTAATGGAAATATATGAAAATCTAAAGAACTTTGTTTTTTGAATAAACAGGTTAATGGAAATATATGAAATCCTAATTGAAAAATGTATTTATTTATGTATTCAATTAAGAAATATACTTTTAAAAAAAGAATCTTAATTTTAGTGAATAATGTTTTACCTAATATTTAAGAAGTTGGTGCTTAAGGTATTAGGTCTTTTTGAGTTCATTTCTTTGGTCTCAGATTGCTATAATCACTATTAATATTGTCAATTTTTCTCAAAATTTGTACATTTCAAAACCCAAATGTTCCCTTTAAAACATCACATTTACACAAAAGAATATTGGCACAGAATTTTACATGTATCCTTAAAAAATATACATCATGACTTTCAGATGCCATTTAAATCCCCAGTGTCAGGTTGAGTAATGGTACATTGCAAAATGATCTCCTTATCGTGATGTCCCTATCAATTTCCTACCAGACGGTTTTCATCAGAATCTTGTCTCAAATGATTCCTTAGTGATTCTCTCTTTTTTTCTTCAATATGGCTATGGGATTCATGTGTATAATACACATTACCAAACTTGATAATGCCTTAATAGAGAGAAAAAACATAATTTAAGGCCATGTTCAAATGAAAGAAAGTGTATTTAACACACTCAATTTTCTCAAGGAATGTGCAGTCAAGCGCCAAATTCATTGACAGAATAAAGTGGTGTATGGACATGAGAGGTGGAAGGAGGATTGTTTTTTCACACTTCCTGAAAATCACATTTAGAAAATTGCAGATTCAGTCAAGTATGCTCTGCTTAAACGCATTTTCACTAGCATGTCACACTACTTTGTATTAAAAATTTGAGAATAAAAGACATATAAACAAGGAGCTTGTTTATGCTTTTGTAAGCCTTTTGTGTGTTTCTTAGAACTTTCTTATTTGTTACATGGTTATTTGACCTTTTTGTGTCTTTAAAAGTTAACAGCTAAAATATGTTTTGGGTGTAGCTTTTCATGTCTTTTTATTCAATAAATTAGAGGTGGGGCTCTTGAGGTCTGCTGACTTTGAAATGAAAATGTCTGCATACACTACTGAAAGAACCTGTCTGAATCCAAATATTTTGAACAAAGGCATTTAAGCTGTCATTTATTGCGTAAAGGGATGTATTATTTACACCTCTGTCAACTCAAAATCTAGCATTTGTTAGTAAAGTCTTTAATATGAACAAGGCCTGAGTAAATTTTCTATCAAGTACACTAGACACCCAATTTTGATCAATAGACTTCCATATCACGAGGTTCTTGCACTTAAAATCATTGACAATCGGTAAAGATTTGTGTAAATCGTCATCAATACGTATGCTTGAAAAGCAGACTATATGTGATTTGTATCAATGAAGTACACATATAGTATAAGTAAAGTACACATCACTAAGAAAAGCTCAGAATCCCCTGTGCCAATCAGTACCTGAGTAGATGATTAAGGGTGTTTGTGATTGGTTTTCAGCAGCTAATTCTCACCTGTTTAGCCAATCACAATACAGCTTTAATAACTTGTTTGCCTTGATTAATTTTTGATACATAATGTGTATTTGATTTAATCTATGATAGCAAATTCACTCTGACAAATACAAATCGTCATGTGAGTGCAAGAAAGTCGTATCTGCAATAGCTGCCATTTGTCATAAATTTGGATTGCACACCTTTTAATCTACAGTCTTGGGTCAGTGGTTCTTGAAATGGTTCTTCAGATGACGGTGTCACCTGAAGAACAATTTCAAGAACCACTGACATAAGACAGAAACATTTTCAGAGATTTTTCACATTCTTGTGACAGGGCATAAAATAAATTATCAATATAACTTTGCAGATACAACTTTCTTGCATTCACATGACGAAATGTAGTTCTAATCTGCAAAATATGGTCAAGTTAAGAAATGTGACACATTGTGACAAGAGATAATTGTTGACAGCTCTGATTGTATCAACATGCACTCTTAGAAACCCAGGATCAAATATGAACTTATCCTGATTCTGGATCAAAATATGATCCGGAAATGGACCAAATCCTTTTTGGATCAAATTACTGTAAAATAAGAAATATTTGCGGAATGAAAATTTTGTGAATTTCAGAATCTGGGTTTTTTGGCCGCATTTAAATTTCACTAATTGCATCAGCATGCCATTGAAATCATTGTACATTATTAATATTAGCGGCAAATTAATTTTGCGATTTTGGGGTATTAGCAAAATTAGCGAAATTAAATTGCTAGCAAATATTACTTGTTTTACAGTAATCCTTTTTCTATCAATCTGATCCCTTTTGGGATCATATTTTTGATCCGGAATCAGAATTAGCTCATATTTTATCCTGGCTTTCTAAGAGTGTGTGGAATGTTTAAGATTTAAAAAGTGGAAAAAGTAGCATAATTCTAATGTTGAAATTGTCCCCCAAAAGTTCTTTTTAAAGTTATAACAAATAAGTTACCTGTTAGCTTAAAAAATTGAGAAAGTTTAAATTTTGTGATATTTTAGAATTACATGCCCGTATGTCAGTTTGGCAAGACTCCTCTCTGTAGAAAAGGCGGGTTATAAATATTAAGTCTTTTTAATTTAAATAGGTAACAATTTAACCTACATATAGCAGTCAAAATTGTAAACATATTTGTAACTACTTTTTTTTTTCTTCCTTACAAGAAGTACATTTCTTTAGAGTATGTCACAAATATTTTAATTTTACATTCAATCCATTTTATAAAGACCCCATTGAACCTTTTATCACATTCTGGGCTTAGTTAAATCTTTAATTTCTATGCACAGATCGTCATGTGAGTGCAAGAAAGTCGTACCTACAATGGCTGCCTTATGTTATATTCATTAAACACCTTGTCACTAGAATGTGAAAAATCTCTCAAAATTTCTCTCCCATATGTCAGTGGCTCTTGAAATGGCTCTTCAGGTGACACCGTCACCTGAAGAACCATTTCAAGAGCCACTGACTCAAGACTGAACATTATGATTATACAGTGTGCAATGCAAATTTTTGACAAATGGCAGCTATTGCAGATACGACTTTCTTGCACTCACATGACGAGATATTTCTGTGCCCTTTCAGACTGGCATAATGCATAGATTCAAAAATCACAACAAAACTGTTTAAGAAAGAGACATATTGAACTCTATTTGTATAATATCTAGACTATATTTTCTCTTACTTCTGCTGCATTCTGATCTGATTCTTTATTGATTTGTGGCTAGACGTGTCTTCCCCTTAGGAGACTGTGTTGTTTCCCAACAAAAGCGCAAAGATCTTGCACATTCTGTAGGAAAATCCCAGGTATACACTTAAACTGGATGTAAAAAGGTTGTAAGTGACATTTTTGGCAGGATGTTTTTACTTGCATCTATATAAAAAGACATGTTAGAACATATCAAAATTATAAAAGCCTCATGTTTCTGCTTTATTTCAAACTGGTTCTATTAAGTTTCATTATATTATACTAGTTAATACTTGTCAAGATTTGTGTAATGACTGCAATTTTGTTAATTATGGTTAGTTCTATCACCTTTGGAAGTACCATTTCCAAGGGGTAAGAAGGTTTAAGAAAGTACCACCTCCTCCTAACTGCCACACACCCTCTCTGCTAAACACCATGAACATTGAAGGAAATAAAACAGTAAAAAACACCCTAACATGAAAAGAAATTACCCACATGTCCTTTAAGATAAAAAGGGGGCAATTTAGGAGAAAAAACCCTCTGAACAAACATAGTCATAGAAAGAAATGTTTGCCTTCAAATCTGGAGAGCGAAAAAATCATAACAGAAATCAAATGTCTACCCTTGAAAATTTAAAGATGTATCCCATATTGAATCTTGAAGTTGGTCTTGGCATCTATGGTGATTGAAGAGCGATTTCTGACCATGAAAATGTTAGAAATATGAACAATTATTAGCATGATAGATCAAAAACCCATAACTAATTAAATCATTACTACTTTACAATTTACAATTAAATATTCTTATATTTAAAGAACAGGGCTGGGCCGTACGAAGCAGGGGGGCAGAGGGGGCACTTGCCCCGCCCCCCTGGCTCGAAAAAGCGGGACGCTGACGGGACAAATATTAAAATATCGGGACGATATTTTACCACTTTTACTGTCCCGAGATTATTGTCCCAATAATTTTTAGTCAAAATAAGCCAATTTTAGCACAAATATCTAGGTTTTATATCGATTTTTGGTTAAAAATAGCCAAATTTTTGCGCTAACAATATGACGGTATATACATCGGGACGAAACATGAATTTCGTGACGGTAAATGTGTTTGCCCCCCCTTGGCTTACATGCCTTGGTACGGCCCTTTTAAAGAAATAAACAATCATCTACAAATTGCCAATGATTTAAATCGTTTTTAAACACAAAAACATTTGAGATTTAAGGACAAATCATTTCTCTAAATATAAATTGACAAACCTGCAGAAACAGCAGTTACTGTTTTTCACCCAGGCAAAGCACTGTGGTGCAAACAATTTTCCTCCTCTTACGGAGGCTGTTTATTCAAGTAATTGAATTTCCAGACTATAATGACATTTTGGAGCAAGTAAACAGCAGTTAAGTATGGTTAAATGGCTTAATTCTGTGCACTTGAGGAATGAAGTTGAGCTAGAGAATGCTCAATAACACACACAATTTGATCATGATTTGCTCTTATTAATTATTTGATTAGATTGTGTTTTTAAAAGCTTAATGCATGTTTAAAAAGATTGTTTTCTTTATATTTATGTATCTGTATAAAAGCTGGTATAAGTAAGTGTAATGCATGTTTTAAAGGCTTGTTTACTTTACATTTATGTATTTGTATAAAAGCTGGTATATAAGTGTAATGCATGTTTTAAAAGATTTTTTTCTTGATATTTATAAAAGCTGGTATAAGCTTAATGCATGTTTTAAGAATTTGTTTTTTTCTTGATATTTATAAAAGCTGGTATATAAAAGCTTAATGTATGTGTTTAGGATTTGTTTTCTTGACATTTATGTATTTTATTGTTGTTTTATGTCATTACAGAAACTGCTATACCAACTGGATATTATAGGGAAAGATTGTCGAAGATAAGAGACATCACTCAAGGTCAAATATCTGGTGAGTAATTTATCTTGTGTTTTAAAAAGGGTATAATTTGATGAAAATACAAAAAATATACATGCTGCTGCACACACATTTCAGCGTACCAAAAAGTACAGTTTTTAAATGTTATTATTCTTTTGATTCAATGATTCATGTTAAGATACCTTAATAACAGAAAATTAAAAAAGATTAAATGGGGTTTTGCAATTTTTTGCTGATGGTGAACAGCCTTTTTATAACTGTTCAAGCCAAGTGTGTGTATAGTGTTGCAGAAATAGTAGAGCCAATTCAAATTATGATCATTTAAATATGTGTTCCATTGTTGATTTTTTTTTTCATTTTTAATATCATTTTATAGACATAACCCTTGTTCAACTTTACTCATTTGTGATAATTAAGTTTGTTAGACAACAAATTACATTAGATTATGTATTTGAAACTGCATGTACACTACAGTCAAAAGTGTTTGCGCACAAAACCTTTAACCAGCCATATCTCAAGAACCGTCCATCATTTGCGTCATATTTTTTCAGGTTTATATTTTACATACAAAGATCTAAAAAACTCAACAAGAATTGAATTTACCGCATTTGAAAATATGGCGTGCTAAACATTATATATACTTTCTTCTGCACATAAAAACTGAGTTTAAATACATAACTGCACATTTGTTGGAAAACTTATAACCTGAAAATGTTCTTTACGGTTACGTGGTGATAACGAGCATTGAATAATAAACTACATCTATAGGTACATATCCCAATAATGTGTGTGGTGTATTTCTATATGGTCAAGGAAGTCAGCCATTTTTATGGTTATGGAAGATCGAATATCAAAGGAAACATAGTTATTTGTATTGGATACGTTAGGCACCTATAAAAAACATGATTTTTTTCAGAGTCTTGGTCGTTTGAAATAATAATTATGTTTTTTCCTGTATTTAAGGGTGCGCAAACACTTTTGACCGGGAGTGTAGAATGGAAGCATTCATAGTACCAGTAATTAACTGTTGTCTAGGCTATTAATTGCTTATGAAACCAAATACTATTTGTGTATATGTAAAGACGGGAATCGGATACTAGTAATTACTAGGGTGAATGTAACCTTTTACTATTGATCGACACAATTACAAACATTGAATCATGTTGCTATTGATTGTACCATTTTGTATATTTCACTTTATAGCTTAGTAAATGTGGTAAATCTTTGGAAAAGGTTTTGCATTTTTGCCAGATTTCAGTTGAAAGCTTGTAGCATTGTTGGAGATGACCCCTGAGAGGTGACCCTTGTAAATTTGTTTTCATATTTACAACAATAAATGTAAATTTCTTAAATCCAATACTATAAAGTGTTAAAAATGAAGCGCCTCCTGTCACCCATGACTTTTGATTTGTTTAGCTTATTGAGATTCTTTGGGGTAGATATTAATAACCTCCAAATGATTTGGCTTAATTATGCTTACTTTTCTTGTTATGGCCATTTGTTGAATTAAATTTGGGATCCCAAATTGAATACCACATGGATTAGTATAGGAAAGCATGCATATCTTTTGTATCCATTTTTCAGTGGCAAAACAATTTTTTGACAAAATACACTTGAAAATGCTTTTAGATAGTCACATTCCTCCATTTTATGCTGTTCTTACTATAAATCATTTTTGATCAAAATCTTATAGTATTGCTTTAAGCTGTTTGAACCTCGTAGCCTCCCCATCTCCCCATGCAGCCTAAGCGCCCCCCCCCCCCCCCCTCAGAAAATAAAATCCTGGAAATGCCACTTATATCCTATCCTTTTCCGTGCAAATTTGGTTACAAAATAATTATTAATGTATTCCAAAAGGTAAAATTAACAAAAAAAAAAGGTAGTACATTTATACAATGTTTGGTATTAAAGAAATTTAAGAAATACAAATCCTTCTATGCCTCCATTTGTTTTTATTTATTTATTTATTTATTTATTTCGTTCTTCTTTATCCTGGGTTATCCCTTCAATGCACAAGCACTGTTCTTCCGTGGAGCCCAGGATGATATCCATTAAGAAAACAGTAAACATAAGTGACAGTGAGTTATTATTGTAATAATGCACAGGTGATGTATGTATATCCAAAGGCTGTGTTGGTTTAAAAGACTCGTAGTAATGTCCAAATCGCAAAACATACATGACAGTTCTAGGTAAAGAAGAGGAACTGAAAAGGACACTCAATCTATTAAGATAATAAGATCAATATCTGGAATTGTTACAATTTATCTAGAGAATTAGATTTTAATTTGATTAACAAAAGAAACTTAAATTTGGAATTCAAACATATTATTGCAAAGTGATTCATGACAAATCTATAACAATGCATCCATGTAGTTTGATCCTACAAGGAATGTATTTTTACGTTTAATACTCTGCAGGATTCAATTGGACATTATGCAAAGGGTGATGCCATTGAGTTTGTCCAAGAATGATAAAACAATGTGTATTATTATTCATATAATTTTATGGATCTGCTACAGGGAAAATATCTGTAATCTGAAGTAATTTGCTTGGTCTACCAAAGCCAATAAAGGAAAGCGTTTTCCATCCCATTTCATATTTTGATTGTCCGTACACCAAACAAGGATTGTAATGAGCAGTTACATGAACAATATACTTAAATGATTACTATCTGAGTTGGTCAATATTGATAATTGCTTTCTTCCATGGTACCTCGGCTCAGGTCAGCTAAATTGATTATTCCCCTGAGGTAACAGGTCTTCACCAAGGTGAAAACCAGTGGCGTAGCCAGCATAGGCAAGGGGGCAGACTGCCCCCCTCTCCCCGACAAAAAATTGAGCGGGAAATCGAGACAGCAAGCAGGAAAAATCAGGAAGGACAAGAAAAAATGAGAGAGCAGCTGCAAGACTGCTTGACAAGATACATGGGGAAAAAAGCCATGGGAAAAGCAGTACATCATGTCCAAAGATGTGTAAAAATTGTTTTAAAACCTTTTTTTTTTTTGCTTGTCAGTTTTTAAAATCGACTGGAATTTATTTTTGGTGTACGAAAATGGATTTTTTGCTGGGAAAAATTGGGAAGAAATGTGCAAACGCCAGGGGAAAATCGGGAAGAAATGTCTTTCCCTCCCCCCTGACCAAAAAGTCTGGCTACGCCACTGGTAAAAACTAACCTGACGAAACCACTGCACACAATGAACACCTACACGTTGAGATAAAACATGCTGTTTGCTGGCCAGATTTTTGCATGTCACAGACTCCTGCTGGATTATGTCCGCTCTCAGCTACACATGCTTTATGATATTATTTACAATTTAACTGGGGCAGATATTGATGATAGCCCCATTTTGTGATTTTATGATTTAACTCCTTCCAGTGCTTTGCTCATCAGTTTGATCAAACACATATTAAGTTACGCCAATGTCGGCTTAAAAGAATGTCTTAGATGAAAAATTAACAAAATGCAAGTGAGCTTCAACCATTCAGAAACAGTATGTAAACATCTTTTTGTTGATGAAATCTGTCAATATCTTGAAACCAATCAAATTTGGAGCAATCTTTTCCAAATTAGTTGCTTCATCATCTATGTGAAGCCATCTCTAAGAAAAGGAAGCTTAATTTTAAAAATCGAAGCTACTGATTCTACAATAAAATGATAATCAAGACAATATTTGATATAAAAACAAATGGAATAAGCTAGATAATGCTGATTACATAAAACATAATTTTTTTTTCATTTTTGACAAAATTGTTTATTCAGATAACTAAATTTATAGATTATAATTACATTTATTACCTACAAGCAGCATTTTGGAGTTTTTTTAAGTGGCTTAATTCGCACACTTGAGAAAAGTGTACCAGGTTTTGATATCAGAAGAAACATATGCTGCCTCGTGGCACTACAAATCGCTCTCAGGAAAATACTTGCTTATACTAAAGGGGTTAAAGTCACAATATTCTGTAAATCAGGGTGTCATATCTGCTAAAATGTGACATCATCAAGGGTAAGCTGGCAAGTTTTCTGTGTCACGGAAAAATTCATGGAAATTTACAGATAAAACGGAAAAGACAGAAATTTATGGAAAACACATGTTTTTCCTTAACAATAGCAAAAATGATGAAAAAATAATGAGAATGTGAGGTAAAATTAATAAAAATAACATCTCATATCAAAGATATCATCTTTTTAACAATTAAACATAATGCAAGTAAGTAACTTTTTTATTGTCCGTTTTTACTAGGTTTGGGTTATTATACCATGCATTTTCTTTTATGTGTAAAGTATTCCTCATTTTAAATTACATCACAGACAATATTGGGATTTGGTTTTTTAAATCACAGAAAACTTGCCAGTTTAATCAAGGGGAATGAGTCACATGGTGGAAATATTGATTTTGAGATACAGAGCAATAACTTTTTTTTACTGTTTTTTAAATTCAGAAAAATTGTCATATCTCTGGAACCAAATGACCAATTCAGACGAGGTTTGGATCAAAATGTAGTATTTATAATGAAAAGTTTATGTAAACAAATGGAAATTGAAAATTACCGAGATGTGTTTCATTTCCATCGATCATATCACAAATAGTTTAGACCAATGCGTATTAGGATGAATAAGACACGTTTTCCACTACAGCCCATTTTTGACAGTTCACAACATACCACTTTTTTTTAAAGGGCTCTTAAAGAGCTTTTACTATAACATTTTTACTATAACACACCAATCAATTTATATCAAAATTACCCAATACCAAGTAGTAACAAAATATTTATAGTACTACACAAAATATTACAAGAAATGATTAAAAGAATCATTGATTCAGATCAGATATGATTCTTTAGGACTTCAATTTCTTTTTGGTGAAAGAATTTCTGACCTGTTTCTGCCTTCTTGTTGAAGCATATGCATAAGTACTGTTTTCAAAATGTCTGCTATTTATACATTTGTATATTATAAATAAAACACAATTCATGTTCAATAATTTCAAATCTTTACATGTAATATTTAAACCAAACATTAACGTTTTATAATTCATCTTAAATGTATCATACATTTTTAACCCATGCACATAGTGCCTGGGTTTATCTAACCATGATCTAGTCTATCTATCTATCTATCGGTCTATCTATCTATCTATCGGTCTATCTATCTATCTATCTATCTATCGTC
>JXSR01S003247.1:51061-61332 GCA_000969725.1 Ophiothrix spiculata
GGTATGTTCCTTTCGAAGGTGATTACCTACGAGTGCGTTTCCACGGTTACTCACCTGTGAGTTCACTTTCGAAAGTGAGTACCTTTCGAAAGTGAACCCGTCGTGGAAACACACCTAGAGTCATTTTTGCAAACTAGCACAGTTTTGTATGCAAAGTAGGTAGATTTGTGCATTTCAGTGATGGATTTATTTTTGTGTTTTGGGCTAGCATTTTCTCTTCTCTTTAGGGACCACGTTGTCATGGCAACTTTATAGGAAAAAGAAATGTAATGTCATTAAATGTTTGCTTACATGTTACAAGGTACTTAGACAGATCATGTGATGGCCCACTCTCTTCGAGTATTCTTAACCAGACTTTGAGGACATTACAAATTCTAAAACACAACAAACATAAAAATATCTAGTGCTTATATCAAGATGGTGATGTGGTTTTACTAAATACATTACTAAAGACATTCTCATTTAAAGCTGCATTTGATAAATGACCCCAGAAAATACTCTTGAATTAATTCAAGTGTTTAAGATTAAGATTATGAAGCTATAATTAAAAATCATAGCTTCATAATTTTAAAAGACTGCTTTCCCAAGTTATCTTATTTTAAATTCATAAAACTACATATATAAAAACTCATGAGCAGAGAAGGTAAAAGTCTTCTTTCTAGACATTTGGGAAATATATTTCATCACCTATGAAAGTCATTCCATTTCAAATCAAAACCATATAAAGACTCTTCTGTGAGTATCAAACTTTGAAATATGCATTCAAAATCATCTTATTTGTGTTTCACAATGTAACCAGAGATATCACACAGGCTTGATATGAGCTGTTAATATCCCCAGTGCCATAGAGTGATGGTGATATATGATCCCCGTATCAATTTCTTGCCAGACATTTTTCATCTCTATCTACTCTCGTTGGATTTCTTTAACCATTTCAAAAGAAATTTTTATACCTTGGGATGTGTTTGCATTACATTCTACTGCACATAAGAAACTCCTTTTCTATTGGTACTCAAATATAGGAGAGACTTTACATTACTTTTTACCATCAGTGACCAATATACAAAGAAATCACACATTTTTACAATTATTGTCATTTTGGAATCATGTTCCTTTCATTTCTTTTACCTGAGGGTCAGTTTGTATAACTTCTGATAAGGGTTAGTCTAGGTTTTGCTGATAATTTTTGACATCTCTTATATGATTTATATTAATACCTAATCATATATCAATTGCATTTTCCTTTTGTTTAGATACTTTTACTTACAGCCATTATAACTAAATAAAGAAACCTGATATGATAACATCTATATTAACATTTTTAAAGTAACATTATAAGGTGTCTTTTGAACACGTCAGATGGACAGGGCACTTTGTTTGAATATTCTTCAGTAGGTTGGATGATGTAAAGGATTTTGTAACTTATGAATATTCCGTAGTTATATCAAAAAAACTGAGTAATTTTCTTTTGTCATTTTCCATTTAGATATAAAAATTCATTACTGGATTATTATATAAAAGAGTGTGATAGAAAAAAGACAAATATTTTTGGGAGGGAGCTTGTGTGGTCTAGTGGAACAGCGCAGGACTTCGAATCAGTAGGTCGTGTGTTCGGACCTCCAGAGGGTTAACAGGTTATTTTCTTGTGCAACCTTTTTAATCTCCATGGCTTCATTAACCTGAGCTTTATTGGGTAGCTGTAATATGGAACATTACAATGTAAGTGCAGATAGGCTGTGTGCTTAGCCAGCAACGCGTAGTTGAAGCGGAACAATTGTGACAGCTTCCTAATAACAACATAATAATGGCCACCAACTCTTTGAACTGGTTAGGAAAATGCGCTTTATGAATGAAGTACATTATTATTTATTATTAGTATTATATTAGGTAGAGGCTATATAGTCCAAATTTCATATGTGACTTTATGAGACTCCTTTTGTTAGAGTAGGTCTTGAATGTTTATGATACAATTTTATTTCAAAGCTGTTAAACAGATGCACAATAATTAATACTTACAAAGTACATTCATTTCATGCTTTTTAACATAGTATACTATCAAGTTGCCAAACTGCAATCCAAAAATGTATGTCATTTCTTGAACTTTATCTGAATCAAGTACCTCAAAACAAAATTAGCTTTATTATCCAATGCATGTTATATGCTAAATTCATTTCCGTTTGAAATATTTATTACTACATATTGCAATTGATATTTATATGTGATGGCTCACCCCGAAAGGGGGAGGACTTTGCACATTATATCAATTTTGATTTTATCATTTCATCTGTTATAGCATGTTTTAAGCTTGAGACCTTACTTGTTGAAATTGATCAAGGCAATACAATTTTACTACAGAAAATCTTTTGGAAATTCTTATTATTTTCTTTATTTTTTGTTGCCTATTTTTTCGCCATTTTCTCAAAAAGTGTTCTGTCGCAAAGTCCCCCATTTCAGGGTGAGTCATCACATTTGTGACCAAAAACATGTAGAAGAGGCAGATGTCGTTAGCAACTTTTTTGTAATTGTGAATGGAACAAACTTATTTATTTTGTGACAAAACAAAAACAAAACATGTTCAAATATACTTTAAAAAATCCATTGACATGATAAAAAGCAGTATATTTGGTTGCTGTAATTTAATAACAAAATTATTTTATTTTAAATGTTTAATCACACTTCCCCATCACACTTTGAGATTTTAATACCATACAGAAGCTCATATTTTGCTCATATTCACAATAAACTTCCACCTGAATTGTATTTCCTTAAAAATATATGGTCAAGATTGTTGGAAATTACAGTTTGGTTACTACAACAAAATCATGTAGTTTTCTCTGTGTTGATATGTGTATATGAAATCATGTCATCTATATCCTTTAACATCTTGTTGAATTAAAACTGAACTTTTAAGCAAAACTTTCTGGGAACATATGACAGGTGTATGGTAATGAATGGAAGGCAAATTTCAATCTGACATGTTGTTTTAGAAATGATTTTATCTTTATTTCAAAGTAGATTTTAAACAACATCATACCATACTGTAGAGTGCTAGTACATGGCACATTTTTCCAGTTTCTGTTTCACTTCATTGTGACAATGTGGCTGATAAATTATTATCAATTCTGGTTTTTATAAATGCAGCCCAAATTTTAGCACCTGTTTAGCCAATCATACCTGTTGGTTTTGTAGTAATTGCCATGACTTGAAGCAAAAGATGACGTGCCATACACTGACATTCTACAGTACACTCCCGCTCGAAAGTATTTCCGCACAAAACCTTTATTCAGCCATATATATCTCAAGAGCCGTTTATCCAATTTTCATCATTTGTTGACAGAGTCTAAATTGTATAATTATCAAACTAACTGAATTGCATCAATTGCATTTGAGAAATATTACGTGTAACGCACATTACTACTTCCGTCTACGCATAAAAAAATGAGTTTCTATACATTTCTGTGTATTTGTTTTAGAACTTACAGCCTGAAAAATATTCTATCCGGTAAGTTACATATTAATGAGATTTGTACTTATGGTGTATTTGTATATGCCCTATGAAATCGGCCATTTTTTTGGCAATGGATGATTAAATACTAAAACAAAGATCAATTTATTGATACTGAATAGATAAGTTACCTATAATAGTATGAATTTTTGATGATTTTAGGTCGTTTATTGAGTTTTTTGAACGTTTTTGATTATGCGGAATACTTTCAAGTTGAGTCACGAAGGTTTAACGAATAGTAATGTGTAAGCTAGAAGTGACTTGAGGAGTCTCAAGGACTAGTATACACTTGTTACTGTGCAACACACCATCATTCAAATGAGTGCAAGAAAGTTGTATCTGTAATAGCTGCTATTTGGTCATGTTTTTTGAGGTAGGGCCCATTAGCATTACATATCACTCACTTCATCCAACACTTTCCTGGTAATAGTTGATTAGAGTTGATAAATACTATTACTTTGCTATTATTTACAATTGATTTTATAGACTATTACATTATGTTCAAAATCATACCAAAATTATGACATTTCATACAATTATTGAAAAGTTATGACAAAATTTGATGCATAATGCACATGTCTCATCCACACCAACCGCATTTATGCTCGCTTTCATCTCTGGCTAAATTAGCTTATTGACTTTAACTTGTTATTAGCTTTAATAATCACCTTAATTCGGGTTAATTCCAACTTGTTTGTGATCAACAATAACTAGCTTTTAAAATCATATCAGATATATGACACTTCAATGGATTTTTAGAAGATATGACAGAAAAATTGATGCACAATTTTCATGATGCCTCAACCACACCCGCCTCCACCCCTGGCTAATTAGCTTTAACAGGTTATTAAGCTTAATTTATCACAAAATTTGGGTTCTATTCTTATATTCTTAATTTCTTGAAAGTCAAATAAATTGTTTTTAAAATCATACCAAAATCATGACATTTTATGGGATTGTTGAAAAGATATGATAAAAACTGATGCATAGATCATTCTCAATCTAACAAATCCACCTTTTATGGGTGCCCACATTAAAATGCATGACCATTTGTCATAAATTTTCATTGTACACTGTGGAATGTGCAGTCTTTGGTCAGTGGCTCTTGAAATGGTTCTTCAGGTGACAGTCACCTGGAAAACCATTTCAAGAGCCACTGACATATGACAGGGTAACTTTTAGGGATTTTCTACCTTTTTGTGACAAGGTGCTAAATATATATAACTTAAGGCAGCCATTGCAGATACAAATTTCTTGCACTCACATGACAAAGTCAAGTGACATGAGCTACCGATACTTCACTCAAGTAGCACTTTCTTTTGGTAGTTGTTTCTAAATATTTTCTATTTTGAAGAAACGTGTAGATGGAATTTGAATAGCATGATTTGTACTTAAATTCCTTCATTGAGCTTTAAACTGTTTGGGAATTTGGTTTCAGATACAGTAGCTTAACTGCAATCAAGTTAAATGATTTCCTAACATGCCTGTACATGAGCATATTGAAGCTTATTTAAATTTATACATTTTAAATTAAGACATTTATCCATTCCAAAAGTAGTTTTTCCATTCTCCAAGTAGATTCAGTCATGTAATTACAACAATAAGCCCTATATTAACTATAGAACTAAAACTATAAGTATACAAAGACTGAAATTACAAACATTGTGTATTTTATGAAAATTGATTATTTAATTATGATGTTTGGTAATGGAGTATTGCTAGATATAATTGTCTACGGGAATGTTGTATCTGGAAAAACTCATTACATGATAAATATATTTGAAGTTGATTTTTTTAATTCAATAATTCAGGCAGTTCTGTTTTCTTGAACCAAGATTCTTAGTCAATGAGTGTGATTTTACTTTGAAACAGCCATCCATTATGAGACAATTACGCTGCGTTACGCCAGTGGGCCTACACGTTGAAAATTACGACGCGGTGTAGATGAATGCACATATCTGACGCGCAATTGTTTACTTGAATTGGAATGTTTTATGTTTGAATAGGGGTGTACGTTTGTCTAATAATGATGTCTGTTGTTTTTTGACAAATAATTGATTTCATTCTTATCGAATGAAATCAAAGTTTGCTAAATCTTTGACTATGAATGAGAATAAAAGATAAGATTTTATTGTTTTGCCTGTCATCTATTGTCTCATAATGGATGGGCGCACATTATTTTTTGGTAATGGGCACCTCATTTGGGGGCACCCATTGCTCAAAATAATAAAGGCTCATCCATTATGCGACAATAAATGACAGGCAAAACAATAAACCTTATCTTTACTCTCTAATTGATAAACAAGAAGTGAATACATGTATATTATTCCAACACAAAATATACCAAATATTTGTTTACGTATAGTCATTTCTTATTTTGAGTACCAACTATTGTTAAAGGTAATATCCATAACTGTAATGGATATTACTCACTGTATAATAGACCAAGCTGGTATCAGATATCGTCAATTACTCTAATGCATCAAACATTTATGACAATTCATCTGTTTTATAAGAGCCTGGTATTTATCACCATATTTCCTGTATCCTGTACATGAAAGGCAATATCTTGAGGACTTCTGATTAAGGTGACAAAAGATTACATGACTGTTGTTGCTTTATCTTGTATAACTGTTATTCAACAACTTACTGATCTTCTTATACAGGAGCATATCATTGTTGACTTGTGATGAATCCCCAGTTGTATTCCAATTAGCGTGTCACGCACAGCACAGCATTTACAGAAGTGCGTTCACGCAGTACACATAAGTCGGTGCACTACTCATCATGCGTCGGGCACTTATAGTACGTGCAAAATTCCTGGTGCGTAGGAGCAATTGAAACGTCAAAGCAGCAAACATTCACAAACTAGCACTTTGCTTCAGATTATGCTAAGTATTTTCATGAAGATGTGTAGGCCTATCTGCTAAATTGAAAACATTTAGAATTTAATTCATACGTTTCCGAAAGATTTTGCATCCAATGCATCAGTGTATTTTTATCACACTGCTCACGCGATAAAAATACGCAGATGCATGGATGCATCGTTGTTGATTTGCGATGAACAACTCTGTGGCGTGTTTGAATACCTAAATCTAGCTAGCAATTGATACTGTTATAGGCATCATTATTATGATGGATGATGCTACTTTCTGATTTGTTTTGTACATTTAATTTCATCATTTGAAATTTTTCAGATTATATACTGCATCAGCTTTGAAAGCCTTATTTGTTTCCCTTTTAGATTTATATGTCCTTGAAACTGAAAACATTTCAGTTGTTTTATTTTTTGTACTTGGAAAGCAAGTATATATTAGATTGCCATCTGATCTATTGAAGTCTTATGATTGTGTTACTTCTTAAATACTTAGTGCCTTAGAGACTTAAGTGTACTTAACTACAATTTTATGTACATTTGATGTCAAGTGTAGTTCAGAAATGGTTTGGTAAGTTTTGATCAACACACTTTTAGTATACTTAGTTGACATCATGTGATCAATGACAATTATTAAATAGTAAAATGGGTAATTCACATTCAAGCCTATATGAAACCACTAACAAATGTTCTAGACTTACACTAGGAGAGTAATCTACCTCCAGTCAAGTGTAAGTACTTAGTAACTGAGTACATGTAATTGAGCATAAACACTTGGGACCAAAGAAGAGTACTGTGTAAATGTAGTTCATTTGACTCGGAAATTGTAATAGAAATAAAGAACTATGGTAAAAAGTCTAGGAAATAGCTTAATGCTTTTATACTTCCTGACATTACTTGTAATTAAACGTAATGTAATGTACAAAAGTTGAGCTAAGTCAGAAAGAGTTGTATGAAATGAATTGTATTAAAAGTATACAAAACCTGGAGTGATTGGTTTCTGCCACATGAAATGTACATTTATTCCATTTAGTGTAATTAAAGCATTGATTTAAGTAAACTGTGGTTAAAGTGTTTAACTCCAAGCAACATGTTTTTTTCCCCAAAATTTAATCAACTGAAAGTCATAAGTTTTAGCAGTTAATTCTTATCTAAATAACTAAATAGATGTTGGTGCTTATATGGTGGTTTTATGAAGCTAAATCCATCTATTTCATTACCGTTACATGTGTAGGGTATACTCATACCTTGAGATGAAGCTCCTTATTCATCTTTATAACTACCCATACTAATTCTTGGGTTAAGAAAGTAACTAATACTCAATAATATTGAGACCTAGACTACAAAAGTAGGATTTTAACCAACAGAAAATTTAATAAGCCTTATTTATACGTCATTCCAAAATCATGTGATGTTATACAAATATTAACTGCTTATGAGTGTGATGATAAAAATATACCATCCAGAATTGAAAGATTGATTGTTCCATTTCACGAGCCGATAGGTGATGAGGGATGGTATATTTTTACCATTACACGAATATAAGCAGTTAATATTTGTTTTATATAACTCATCTATAGATTCTAGTCATTTTATAACACATTCAAACTATTGCTTTCCCATTATCCATGAAGCAGAAAGCAATATGTCCCTACTGTACACTGTAATTTTCCAATCCAGTACGATGAGACTCGATATACTATCAAACGGATGAAAGTGATAGTAAAGACTATCAAACAGATGATAGTGATAGTAAAAATGACAAATGGTCATGTGTTACAATCTTATCAATCAAATGACTAGAATCTATGGATGAGTTATATAAAAAACATTTAATGATCCTTTGAAATGTTTGAAAAAATATCTGCAATAACAAATACATTTTGTCAAATTTATGCAATGCACTTTTGAGTGTGTTGTACCTTGTTAATAAAACCAAACACAGTATAATGTTAAACAAGGCGGCATGGTATAGAGTAATTGCCATAATACATCAAACCTTCGTGACAATAATTGATCTGTTTTATTTCACATACTATGATCAATAGGTGCTATTAAGTACTATATGTGGTAGGTAATTGTACTTTTGGTAGACGTATTCAAGATGACTAAAATATAAAGTAATATATAGTTATGTAATATTGGAAGGCTTTGATGAGAGCAATATATGAAAACATTACATGAGCTGTATAAATGTAGAAAGCAATATTCTTAAAACTTGTTTCATTGTTTAGTATAATGCAAAGCACCGCTGAAGTTCAATATTGCTTTCTGTCATGATACAAATATCAAAACTACAACTTATTGTTATTTATTTACTCTGAATATGGAAAGAAAAACTTATCCCCGACACAAACATTCTATACCCTGGAAATCTGATGGTATGTCTCAAACAGACTACAATGATTTCCCTTGAATGATAATAATTTTTTATGAATAAAAACAGTATTAATGTATTTTTCAAAATTATGGTACCAGGTGTTTTTATCATATAATAAATTTTATATGAATAAGAAGTGTGTTGTTCAAAGTCATAACAACTTTTAATTCAAACATGACACTTGCAGGAACACTTGATTCTGTGTATCCTACTTTAAGACATGATGTTTCTGAAGTGGAAATTTGATACTTTTATTTTGATAGAATAATGCTTCTATGTTATTGTTGAAGCCTTGTTTGGTAGAATTTATCAGCCAAACCACATGTATATGAAATGAGTATGATAATTTGTTCTATTTCAATTGTAATTGCACTTTTATGTATTTTTGGATGTTGAAATGAAATAAGCTTTTTCTATATATATATTCTACAAAACTAACCTAATAAAATTTGCACAAGTATAAAAGTATAAAGACGCTATGCATATAAATTGTCTGATTGTTCTTCCTATGATTATTATATGACTTTAATAGATGCAGCAAAAATCCCCCATGCCAAAACACACTGGTTATGATATGCTGTCAAATGATCTTATCAATTTATAGCAGACGTTTTTCTTTAGACTTTGTTCTCCAAGGATTGCTTTATCAATTTTTGACTAGACTTGTTTGCACTAAGGATTTTGTTGAAGCTAAAAACAGCACCTGTCATCCATCAATGAAAATATTGCTTTGTTTTTCTTATAAACATTCTTTTTCTTTACCCTTATATTCCTAAAATCTTCAGTGACAGGCACTGCTTCCAATGTTTTCCTTTGTGTAAAGATGGTTTCATGCTGCTGGTTTTCATATTACTTTGTTCATGAATATTCAAATATAGATGTAGGCTTAGGCAATATTAAAAAGAGGTTTGGGCAGGGCACATTTTTGAAATTTGAGAATGCAGAGAGCTTGCCTGAATTGTTGGTGAGAAAAATATGGCAGTTACATTCACACATCACCTGGAGGTTGTATGATAATTTTTGACTACCTTTAGTACATAACAGTGAGTAGGCAGTGAGTCCAGTTAGACCCAGAATGTTGTTGTAATTTTGTAGAGTTCTTTAAATGAAGGGACAGTGGGTCCAGTTGACCCCAACTTTTGTTCACTTTTAAATGAATATTTTCAATGTTTTTGAAGTTTTAGCCATCTTAACACAATTCATAAAACAAAACAAAAAATAGAAAATCCATGTCCCATTTCAAAATGAATACCAGAGGAGTAGTTTGTGTGAGAAAATTTTCATTATAAAAAGTAGAAAAATGCTTTGCCAAAGAGATTTTCGTTGACATTGATCATTGAAATTGAGCTAATGTATAAATCAGAATATTATCATAAGTACAGGGTGTCCCAATAAACATTGTGCATGGAAATAGAGCCAATTTTCTCGGAAGTTTTTCAGACTAGCTTCTTAAAACTTATGTCACATTAAAGATCATGCCTTTGTTCATCCCTGCTGAAATTTTCAAGAAA
>JXSR01S003247.1:63811-74829 GCA_000969725.1 Ophiothrix spiculata
TACATGTATATTTGTAATTGAGCATAAACACTAAGGACTTTTAGGAGTATTTTGTAAATGGGGTTCATTTGACTCTGAAATTGTAAAAGAAACAAACAATTATGGTAAAACGTCTAGGAAATGGATAATACCACTTACAGTATAACAGACCTGTAGTTCCTGGATAATGTTACAGTGAAGCATAAGCTTAAACCTCTTATACCTGACATTAACCTGTAATTATGTATACCGCTAATGTGTTCTTGGTTGTAAGAAATTAGATGTACTAAGGTGTAAACCACCTGTAGTGATTGATTTCTGGCATGGTAAAATATATAAGATTTCTTCTTTTACTTCTTAACTGTAATAAAGCTTTCAAGTTAGGTGTATGCAGCAGTAAAAGTGTTTAATTCCAAGCAATACATTTGCGTTCCAAATTGTATTACCTGAATAGTTTAAACGCATCCTATATATAAATAAGATAAATATATGCAGTTGTTTATATAATGCTTTATATTCATTCTGTCAGTAATAGAACACAGGTAAGAGCCAAACCATAGTCGACCTTTAAACAAAATTATTGCTACTATACATTTGGTTGTGACGTCACCAAATATTTGTAATCAAATTTAAAGTATTAACTGGTAACAAACATTTGAGCCAATGTATATATGGATATTCAACACATGTATAATTTAGCGCAAAATTTTGTTTGGTCTCCACTCAATGTTGAAGTTATTTTATTTGAAGTCAATCATCATTTTGACGTCATGACCAAATGTTTGGTAGCAAAAATTTTGTATGAAGGCCGACTATGGTTTGGCCCTAACTGCTTTACAGTCAGACCGTTAGACAGTGCTCACAATATCGCTGTGGTCGACATAGTGATTTACTTTTATTGAGACCTCCTCTTTCCCAAAAGTCTACACAAACTCCAAAAGTAGCATTTTCATTTTGGTTTAAGAAAATGTAATAATCGTCATCCATATGTCATTCAGAAATTATGCATTTTAAAAAACTTTTGTTTGTTGATTTTGTACTTGTAAAAGCATAAAATGTTTGAGTTAGTTTAAGAAAAACAAATAAATTCATCAAAGTCAAATTTGTCAAAATCATGAAATGCACTTTTGAGTGTGATGTACCTTTTTAATAAAACCAAACACAGTATAATGTTTAACAAGGCGGCATGGTATAGAGTAATTGCCATAATACATCAAACCTTCGTGACAATAATTGATCTGTTTTATTACACGTACTATGATCAATAGGTGCTATTAAGTACTATATGTGGTAGGTAATTGTACTTTTGGTAGACATATTCCACATAACTAAATATATAGTAGCATATAGTTATGCAATTTTGGATGGCTTTGATGGGAGCGATTATTTTGGAAATATTGCATGAGCCATAAGAATTTTGAAAGCAATTTATTTCTAAAATTGTATGGTAATAAATCTTAATGCAAAGTACAAGTTCTGTTGATGGTACATATGCAATTGTTCAAAATTTAGGTGCTTTTATGATTTGAGTACCAACAATGGATATAGTTTCAACTTATCCTTGCATAGCTATAGTGCCTATAAGCAATGCAAATCTCAATTTTTTTTTTCAGAATCATAGAATGTTTGAAAAACAAGAAAGGGCACTTGATTTGTTTATCTCACTTCAAAAGTAGGACATATCTAAAGTAGCTTATATCCAAAGTTGAATATTTGATTAACAAACTAAAGTACTTTGTACTAAGCCCAGTTTAATAGAATTGTTATCCAATCAATACAATGGATAGGCTAATAGTTTTTTTAGGTATAATGACTCTTTATTTAATTTTAGATATTGATTAGAAATGTAAGTTTTCTCTATATCTATAGATATGTTTTCCTGGAATTCAATAATGTGCTTTATAAAGTTAAAATAATAAAAGTTTGTTTGCACAATTACAAAAATGCCCTTTTAAGATACCGTTCATAAAGATTATTTGTTGTGTTCTACCCTTTATTTCAGGTTTGAATATTTGCAGCAAAAATCAAAGAAAAACAAAGTTGTTGATATATTGTCAAAGTATCTTATCAATTTTATAGGGCATGTTTTTCATCTTTTGTTTGTTCTCCTAGGATTATTTTGATAATTCTTAAATGGACATGTTTACTCTAAGGATCGAACGACATACCAAAAACAAGAAAATGCTGCTTTGTTTTCCTATGAGCATCTTATACCTTACCTATGTTTTCTTTTTTCTTTAAATAAGATCATGGCACTCCTAATTGAGATTGCATTTTTCATATAGTATTACTTTGAATTGAATAAGAATTTACTCTTTCTGTAAACCATATACAACTTGAAACTGTTTATAAAAGCTGTTTATTGATTTGTGTCCATGTCAGTTTTCCTCTAAGTTGTTCATTACGAAAAGCTAGTTTCCTGTTTTTGTTTTGTTTTAATTACTTTATTTAAGGATATTCAAATATATCTATTGAGATATTAAGTTATTCTGTCAATGTTATTGAAACACTTTTGCATAGCTTTAAATAAAAAGTTTGCATTACATATTCTCCCACCACTAGACCCAAGCACAGGAAATAAATACAAACAAAAGTTCGCTTTACATTTGTACCCATCGGTGGTGCCACGGGGTGTGTGTATGAGTGGGTGTGGGGTGTGTGTGTGGGCGGGTATAGATGGGTACAGGGGGCAATTACTTTTTTAAACATTTTTTGTTGATGAATTTTAATTTAGATCTCTATTAGTTGTCTGTGTGCATTTGAGACCTATTTGGCTTGTCAGGTTTTAAAACCTACCTTAAAAGTTTTGAGTGTACCATTTTCGTCTTGTATGTCTCGTAAATGTTATTTGCCTAACAACAAATCTTGGTGCGTTGATCCTGTTTCTACACTGCCTACTACCCTTCCAGAAAACATTAAGCTCTGTATCCATTGGCTGTTCTCCTGTTGCATATAACCTTGTTCCATGGTCCATTGTCCCCGATTGTCACTCATCACACAGACTATAACATTTTGTTTTACTTAGTGGCCGTATCAGTGACCTTGTGCATGTGAACCACTCCCTGTGTTTAGCTTATGACAGTAGGGACAATGGCACATGGAACAAGGGCATATGAAACAGGTGAACAGTCAATGGATGCAGGGCCTTATAGCATAAACTTCAATGAAACTTTTGTGAGGTATTGACTTAAGTTTTTCTGAAGTTCTGATTGATTAATTGGTCTTGAAAAACATGCTTTTTTAAGGTTATACTGATCACCTCTTTATCTTTAAGACCCTGCTGAAATCTCTTCCAAAGTTGTATCAGAATAAGCTTTGAACAAAATGGAGCTACTTTATGATTAAAATCCCAATTCAGTGGAGTGTAGTTGCCAAACTAAGCAATGGATGGGATTATATTTGACATTTTAGCTATCATTGCTCGATATCTAATTTTAGGCATTTGATGAAATGTAAGCTTATCCTATATCTATAGATATGTTTTCCTGGAATTCAACAATGCGCTCTAGAAAACTAAACTAATAAGACTGTTTGCACAAGGATAAAAGTACAAAGATGCTATGCATACAAATTGCCTGATTGTTCTCCTTTTATATTAAGTTTGAATATTATATGGCTTCATAGATGCAACAAAAATTTCACAAGCCAAAAATACCACAGTTTAATATGATACGCCTTCAACTGATCTTATCAATTTTTAATTCTTTGTCAGGTTTATTCTCTGCGGATTGCTTAATCAATTTTGTCCTAGACATGTTATTGCTATGTTTCTTGTTTTAGCTACAAACCGTCTATCTAAGAAGATACCACTTTTGTTTTGCCTATTTGTTTTTTATTCTTTTTCTTTAATATTTTTTTTCTTTGCATGCAAGCATATGGCATCATGAATTTGTGTTTTAATGTAATAATATTGTGAATTAAATTACCAATTAACATTCAATTAACAATAGTAACACATAGCTAATTAAACCATTTACAGAACTATTTTTTGTTTTATGAGTATCGTCGTTTTCCAGCATGTATGGAATCTAACATAACACAGCATAATGGTGCAAAAGAGAGGATAACAATTTTTACAGCCTATGTCTTTATATGAGAATATAGACACTTAACACCCTATAGTTTTCCCCTGCCACAAATTGACATAAAAACAATTGCCAATTGCCCCCTTGAATACCTTGGCACCAATGTTCCCTCCCACAAATACAAACATGATTGCTGTTGAATTACTTACATTGCATTTCTGCTCCAAAAATTTAACCCGATAAGAAGACCAGAAGTAACAACTTTGTCTGGCCCAAATGAACAATTCCAATTTTAACCAAGTTTTGACCATTTTCACCCGGTGCTTCTATCATCACTGATTCATATCAAATTGTATCTGGATGTGCCTACCACTTTACAAAACCAACATCCATATGCTGATTTTCCTCCTCAATGCAAAGTTTCCGCCTTGTTAAAGATTGATCTGTGGTACTGGATACCAAACGGAAATCAGGTTGAATACTGAGGTATGAGGCCTCATTGCATTCAACTGGATGGAAATTTGAATGTGTGTGTTTGGTTAGAAATCTAGTCAAATTTAGTATTACTCATGGGTTATGTGCTACATTGATGTACCTCAGATTTGAATGAAGCTTATTGAGCTTATTGAAGAAAGTTTTACTGAAGATGTGATCGATTTATCTTGGAGAAAGTACTTTGCTTTTACAGGTTATACTGATCACCTGTTTTTCCTACTTTAGGGGAAAATGCTTCAGAAATGGCTTGTATCTGAAAAAGCCCTTATATGTTAAATCGTTTATAAACAAATGGGGTTATTCTGTTATGAAAATGAACTGTTAGCCAACCTAAGCAATGAAGTTGCTATTTTAGTTATAACTACTCTTTATATAGCTTCAAACAACACAGGAAACGTAAGCTTACTATATAGCTATGATTGTGCTTTCCTGGAATTCAACATTATGCTATATGAAACTTAGGAAAAAAACCTTAAGTTTGCACAAGGATAAAATACAAAGACACACTATGCATATAAATTGCCTAATTTGTTCTCCTTTTATATTAAGATTAAATATTATATGACTTTACAGATGCCATAAAACTCCCACATGCTGAAATATAGCGGTTATGATATACTGTCAAATTATCTTATCAATTTATAGCAGACATTTTCATCGGAATTTTGCCCAAAGGATTGCCTTTTAAATTTTTAACTGACATGTTTGTGCCAGAGATCTCACTTTAACTGCAAACAGTGGCACTATATATTAAAGATAATGCTGCTTTGTTTTACAAATGTTACTTTTTAGTATCATTTTTGTTTACGTAAGAGTAAAGTGTTGCTGAATAAAATTTATACTTTTCATATATTTATTTTGAATTTAATTTTCTTTTTTCTTTTACAAGGGTAAAAATGCATAATGAATATACATAACTCTCTGTTTTTATTTTGAACTGAATTTGAATTTCATTTTTCTTTTTTCTTTTATGAGGGTAAAGATACGTAAATGAATATGCATAACTCTGTCAAGTAGATCCTTACACAATGAATTATCATTGCATATACTGTAAAGAAATAATATTTGTAAAGAAACAAACCAATCAAAATGACAATTTAGCATAAATACTGCATAAAACTGTCAAAATTGTATTAGAATTATATTGTAGCAAGGATAACATATTTCTTGTAAGTTGGTCTCTACCTGAAATTGTGCTGCAGTTGATGGTACTTTTTGTGTTGCTTGGACACCCTGTTTGCATGCGAGGCATATTAAGTTGCATTCAACTTGAATTTGAATATCTGTGTTTAGTGGTCAGTTTTTAATAAATATTACTCATGGGCTGTTTGCTACATTTGTATTGCTTAAACTTGGATGAATTTGTTGTGAGTTATTCATGAAAGTTTTCTTGAAGATCTGACTGATTTATCTTTGAAAAAGGCTCTGATTTACTTGTTTTATCACAACAGAATGCTCCTGTAATGGTTTGAATCAGAAAAGACTTTATTCATTCAATAATTGTGAACAAAATGAAGTTACGTTTTTATCAAAATGACAATTTTATTGGAATGGTAGCCAAAGGTTAGGATAATTATAGTTGTTATTTCATTCTTTGTTTGATTTTAGATGTTTGATGAAATGTGAGCTTACCATATATCTATGATAAATGCTTTCCTGGAATTCGGCGATATGCTCCAAAAACTAAACTAATAAAACTTTGTTTGCACAAGAATGAAAGTACAAAGACACGATGTATATAAACTGTCAGATTGTCCTCCTTTATAAAAAGTTTAAATATGACCCATCATATCAATAGGTACCTTAATACCGGCATAGTAAATTACGAGATACAGGCCATTGAAGCTGGATATAGCCAAAAATCATGTCCAAGGTCGAGTTTCTAATTTTTTTTAGAAACATTACCTTTGAAGTGTATTCTATCATATTAATCAGGTTCCCACATCTAAAACATAAAATAAATGTTTTAAAATAGAGATAAAAATCCTTTCTCCATTTAAGTTTTACCAGTTCTGAAATTTCAAACTCGATTTTCTCAGTACTACAGTTTTCTGAATCGGCCCGATGCCGTTTACCAATTTGGAAGTAATTATGCAATCCAACATCCAAGAACCAAAAGCAAGGTGTCATTTTAAAGCTTAAAATATAATCTTTCAGATGAGACCAAAAAATCAATTTTCATTTTGGGTCCCTTAAGGTACCTTTCAATAAGATGGGTCACAAATATTATATGACTTTATTCTTGTAGATAGAGCTAAAATCCCACATGCCAATACACAACTGATTTGATATACTGTCAAGACTTTTTCCACCAGAATTAAAGTATTGCTTTATCAATTTTAGACTGGAAATGTTTATGCTGAGGATGTCAATTGAGCAAAATGTGAAACTACCTACCTATGTCATTGTTATTGTTCTTATAGACATTCTTGTTCTTTGCCTATTTTATTACTATCCCTTAACATAAGAGCATGGTGTTGCTAAATAACTGGCTCTTTCATATTAGAATATTATTTTGAATTGAATTTTAATTGAATTCTTTTTATCAAAACCTATTAAAATTAAAGAAACAATTAAACTATCTGTTAAAAATGTATAAAACAAATAATTTTGTGGTTATGATAAAATATTTCCAGGAAGTTGTCCTGTACCTCAAACAATGCTGTTAATTGTCAATTGTTACTGGAACATTTTACATTCAATTTTAAATCATTCCCTCCACAGTCATCCTCCACTTTGGCACACATACCCCAAACCCTGGGGAGGGGTACTCAAGTTTGGTTTTGGTAGGGGTGTGCCACTGGAAAATTTGAAGTACCACTCATGTATATACCGATTTTCAAGAAAAAGAGACCCATTCATATACTTAATTCCCCAAATTTTTAGTTGAATTTATACAAAAATGTGAATTTTCTCCAAAAATGTACGCTAATTTGGCCCAAATTTCTGTGTTTTTTGTTTGAAATTTAGAAGAAAATCCATTTTTTTTTAAATGTTGAAAAACTGACCCATAAAAATACCACATTTTACAAAGAAAAAGGACCCATTGGCATACCAGACAGCCTGATTTTGCTACCCAAGTTTGCGGCACACCCCCGTAATCACTTTTGTACTAAGTACCCCCCCCCCCAGGCCCCAAACACATATGTTGCTATTATTCAATCATTGCCTTCCTAGTCCAGAAATTCAACCACCCCCCAAAAACAAAAACAGAAGTAACATATTTGTTTGCTTCAAATCAACCGCTATAGAGTTTCCACCTAGTTCACCTGGTGTTTATAGCTGTTTATATCATCACTGATTCACTCAAAATGTATCGGGATGTGCCCAGCACTTTACAAAAACAACATCTGTATGCTGATTTTCCTCCTCAATGCAAAGTTTCCACCTTGTTAAAGATTGATCTATGGTACTGGATACCAAACGGAAATCAGGTTGAATATTGAGGTATTTTGGTGAGGCCTCGTTGTATTCAACTGGATGGGAATTGAATATGTGTGTTTGGGCAGAAATCTTGTCAATATTTGTATTACTCATGGGCTGTGTGCTACATTGGTAGAACTCAACTTGAATGAACTTTTGACTGAGTCAGGAGGGCCTTTGAGAAGATCTGATGGACTGATTTTGCAAAAAAAGCTTAAATCCAACAACCCAAAATCAAGAAAACGCCGCTGATATGTAACGGTTAGGAATATATATGAGCAAGAAACTGAGACGGGCAATACTAACAGGTTTGCCATAGCTTGGTATTGGTTTGGGATTCAAGAGGACAGTAGTTCAAGTCTCATGGAAAACTAGGTATTTTTGACATGGTGATTTTTTGTGTTCAAGTACTCGGGAATTACGGTTGATAAGGTATGTTTAGTTGGCATGGTTACCTACGCTCTGTTTGAGGTATACATAAGCAATCAGTCTCTGTTACAAGGTCCATAGCATATCCCATGTTTTTACAACATTGTGAACTGGTGTTTTTGTGTTGTGAAAGATTGGGATTGATTAAGACCAAATCACTGTATACCAATATATATTGTGCATGAATCTTTCATGATTTTGGTATTATTTTTGGCTTATTTTTTTGCTACTGCATAGACAAATGTTGATCATAGGATCATTTGAATATTCAGCAAGATTGGGTTTGTTGTTATGGTTCGGAAAATACAGATTAATTCATTTTCCTGTATGTGCGTTAACCACTTGCTGCATACTTCAAGATTTATAGAGTTAAGTTAAATTGATTATATTGGAATTAAAGGTTTGTAAGATAATTGGATGTTACATTCTGAACCATCAAAGATATATTTTGCAGAAAAGTACTCCAGTCTTTTTTTTTTTTCAGTCTTCCAGTTAGATAAGCAATTAACTTCTGGTCTTACGCAGATATGCATTAGCTTGTCTTTAAGGGGTTTCTGTTTTTTCTAAAACCATCACATTTTGTCCTTTTTTCTAACATTTCCTTAATGTTCATCCCCCATTTTTGACCTTCAAGCTATCCAGCCCATTTAGCCACCAGTCTTGACAACCAAGTTACAGAGTGAGGTCATAACACTGAATTACTCCCACTTGTTGAAATCAAGAAAAACAAGTAAACAAACTTAATATACTTGATTACATTTTGCATTTGGCTGTCTGACAAACAATTTACTATGTCCCCAAGCAAGTGGGCTAGATTGGTTATCAATAAGCCATCTTAGATTGGCACAGTTTATCATCTGCCCTCAAACTTCATAGTAATGTACAACAACATTAGGGGCTGTATACTGTAACTATATGTGATTGTTCATTTAAAACCAGTCTTAAATGCGACCTCTTGGTCCTCGATCAGTATTAATAGATGATGAATGAACACATATGTGACCGTCCATCTAAAACGAGCCGTAAATGGAGCAAACTTCATTTTGCGCTACAGGTGAAAATACGTGTCAAGGTCTTAATCTGCTGAAATTGATTTTCTACAGATTCACAATCCCTGTGCTTCAAAACACCAGCAAAGTTTCATTTCAAGGATATGACCGGATAAATGAAATATATCTTGGATTTTGAGGACAATCAACAGAAAATTGCTGATCTTTGAACATGTTTATCTCAATTATACATTTTACTACTTGACAACCTTAGACGGACCATACCTTGACTTCTGGAAACCAAGTGAAGTTCATTAAAGTGTCTAATCCTTATAACATGGTCTTTGCAAATATTTTTTAAAAAAGTGAAAATGTCAAGAGGCTGCATTTGCGGCTGGTTTGGAATGGACACAGGGCAGGACGATCACATGTGTTGTTATTTGTGTAAAAAGATACTAATGTAGTCTGTAATTACAGTGAAGAAAGATGTGATATTGAACTCTTCATGACAAAATGGATTGGTTATCCCAAACAAACAAACAAACAGTTGCATTTTGCCAACAATAGCTGAAGGAAATCGCTATATACTAATAAAAAAACCAAATTTTAGAAAGAGAGAATAAAGAATATAGAATTTACTGAGACTGATTTAATCATAATTTTTGTGCATATCTAGAACAAAGAGTAAAAGTGTGCAATGATTTATGTCATATTTGTAAATAAATATCATATATTTATAGAGGATAGCCTGACCAGTATCTAGTACTGGTTTCCATGAGGGTCCTCTGTCAGATGGTTAGATCTATTTGCCAGTTTTTGATACAGGAGGAAAACCGGAGTGCCCCTTGGAAAACTTGTGGAAGCAAGTTTGGACAACCAATTGCACATACAGTGCCAAGACCGGGAATTGAACACACAACAGTCCTGGGTTCATTGGTGCAAAGTGAGGGAACCAGGCGAGGGAACCGCTGCGCTACCTGCTTCCCCTGCTTGTACCTACAGCTAACAGCAAAATTAAGTCAATATTTTCATTTTATCTAGGAATAAGTACGTACCTCTTCTGAAAAATAGATATCTGATCATTCATTATTGTGTGCTATGTTATGCATGACTAGAATACATCATCTTAATTACTACAAATAATGCCAGTACGAGGGGTAATGACTTACACCCTGGTCACATAAACCGCAAGAAGCCGCAACACCGGTATGACATCGGTATGACACCGGTGACTGCTTGCGATGCCCGGTCAGACGCCGGTGGTTATGTGACCATAACTGAAGACATCGTATACAAGCCGCAAGGTTTTAAAATAATAAACATTTCCAATAGATTTTTTGTTGTAAAATATAGTCGCTTTGATCAATTTCAACAAGTAAGGTGTAATTTTAAAGCTTATTAAATGCTGTAGCAGATGAATCATAAATTCAAAATTGATTTCATCTGCAAAGTCAACCCTTTGGGGTGAGCCATCACATATTAATTTTTGATCTTTAAATTTTTTACCTCTCCAAGAAAAGAATTCTTTATCCTTTATTCATGTGCATCAAGCAATGCATGACTGGAATTCATCATCCTAATTGCTAGAAATACTGTCAATACAAAGGGTAATAACTTATGCATCGCTGACAATATACTGCTCAAATTATTCAAATTATTTATATTCTTAAGTTATCAT
>JXSR01S003247.1:74879-85357 GCA_000969725.1 Ophiothrix spiculata
AATTCATCATTCTAATTGCTACAAATACTGTCAATACAAAGGGTAATAACTTATGCATCGCTGACAATATAGTGCTCAAATTATTCAAATTATTTATATTCTTAAGTTATCATATTTCTTGCATTGAGTCAGTATTTACTCTCCATCTTGAGTATATCTACCCAAAGTACTTGATCTACCATTCCTAAAAATAGACTTCAGTTTCATTCAGGTGTGTCAAAATGCACATGACTGGAATATATTATCTTAATTACTACAAAAACATTGTACAATGGAGCCAACGTGGATACTTCTTCTAATCTACTGCTATTTTACAAATATTTTCGACAATTGCTGTCATCATAAGGTTTACATCTGAAACAAAGCAAAACCAATAAAGGCTTTTGAATATCAAACAGATAGATTTTACAAAGATTACAACTAAACTAAAGCTACATTAGGGATGAACATGATAAAATAAAAAATAAGAGATCAGAGGAACACTGACTACATCTTAATCATTAGTTCCCTGCTCCTGTATGAATCAATGGTGTTGATCTGTGGCTTGAGTTCTCTGATATACAAAGCTTCAAGAGTCATTAAAAAGCTCTCTCCTCTGGATGATGCTTGGAGAATGTCCACATTATTGTCAGTTATGTTGGTGGAATATTGGGTGAGATGTGTTCTCATAGGTCCATCTCGCTGTATGTGCTCTTTGAAGCAGGTTTGAAGATGCCGGCATGTTTCTCCGACATAGCACGCTGCACAGCGTAAACATATGAGTTGTAGACAAACCCACTTCTTAACATCTTCTCCACGGGTGGTTTAAGAGAAGGGAGCACAGTTTTGAGTTTCCTGAGTGTCATGACAATGGTGCACGGGGCATTGCATTTATGGAGCGCATGGGCATAGCATAGTCTTCAGTGCATTTACCGCAGTACTGAACCCTCTATGGGATCTTCTCTGATCTCTCACTGGCCTGGGATGGAGCGCTGTCAGTCATTTGACTACAAAAACTGTCAGGACAAAGGGTAATGCCTTATGAATTGGCAACAATATATTAAAATGTTCAAATGTAATGTTTAATTCCGCTATTTTTCTTGTATTGGCATCTACTAAAATTATGAGCAGCTATCTTCTTCCCTTAAATTGGGCCCAGAACTCTAATTTATGACCCTATGGCAATAACAAATTATACAATGCTTGATAATCATTATAAACACATATACTGTTTTAGTATGTCTTGCAGGCCCTCGAAATCCGCGGTAACGCGGCCGCGCCGTTCCCAGAAAAAAGTTCGAAGTCCCAGAAAAAATCGGTAAGTTTAAAAAATACTAATATAAAATCAAATAATAACAATAATTTCTGACGAATAAATAAATGAGCCAATAATACAAATTTGGGGGTTAATATTAAATTACTGACAAAAACAAGTGATTTTTTAGAGCAATTGTTACAATTTTTTCATAAATCTCACAGAAAATTCTCATCAGCACTAGAAAAGTTCCCAGAAAGGTTGATTTTTTTTTCTTTACCCTGATGTCTTGTATGCATACATATTATCGGTATACATAACCCATTATTAAATCTTTTCTCTGTGGTTCTCTTAATCAGTATGATAATTAAATCAGGCAAATATGTGTTGAGACTAGTAACATTTATGTTCGTCTGAAGCTTAATTAGCTCTCAATTTAGACAAGAAATTCCTCTCTTTTACTCAAGCTTTATTATAACGGCTCATTTCTGACAGTATGCTCAGATAATGGGGACACAAAGTAAGTATTGATCAAAGTATTTGTCAGTTTATCTAATTTTTCAAAATGCATTTAAAAATTATTTTTGCATCCAACCTCATGAATGAACATACAAAGGCTATAATGCAGAAAAGTCTCTTAAATCAGAAGTGGGCATTTACACATATTTTGACATTTTTGCATATTCAAATTTCTAGCTTTAATTTGACATAATATTTTAGTTCAAGTCTGTTATTAAATAAGTAACAGCATACCATTGTCTTTTTTATTCCATCTCTTTTTGTTATTTGCCATTTTTGACAACTTTTCCCATCCTTCCCCACTTGTGTCAGCAAATGTTTGTCATGTTCTTCAAGTCACATTGATGGTCAACTTTTGATAGATGTAAACTAAAATTGATTACTTTGTTTATTTCTGTAAATCCAATTACTTTTTTGTGATGAAAGAAAAGATAGTCTAAAATGAAAAAAACCCAACGAATTCCTGTCTTAATCTGTGTATAATAGAACCCATAATCAAATTCAATTGTTTCTTGTTCTTTTTCTGTTCTTCAACTAAGCAGTCTAGTCCAGTTCCACTGAAAGAGATGGGTATTCTTAATACTTTTACTTCTGTGTAGTAAGCTGTGTAACATATTTTCATAACCTAGAACTTTTGACAATTGGCCTCGTCTAACCATTTCATAGTCCATGTTCTTAGACATTTAGGGCCAAAGAACTATTTTACTGGATTTAAGCCTTGGAACTCTCAATCTGCACACAAATGTCTACCCATGACAGACAATTATGGGAGGGGCAATAGTTTAGTCAGCACACTCTATATACTAAGTTTGATATATGTTTAGAATTGACGTTAAAGAAACTTCAAAATCATTAAAGGCTTACTTTCAGCACAAAATACAAATGTTCCAATACCAATATCTTTAAATTTTGAACAATAATGTACAGTGTCAAGATAATATACAAAACGCACGTGCAATTGTGGTTTCTTTTACTAAGAAAAATCTATGTCAAACATAAAATGGGTTTGTATGTTATACGTTTCCAAAATTAACAATGCTTAATTTTAAAAACCTGACTTTCATGAATTTACCAAATCTTGAACTAATATTGAACCAGAAACCAATTGAAATGAAACAAACTTTATATTTAAGTCTGTTTCATGGACTTTAAAATGACACCTTTACATATTTTCTGATTATCCTGCAAAGCGAATAACTTTTACAAGCAAAGATTGTAATGTTTTTTTCTAATATATATATACACTGTATCAAGCTTTTTTAGATTTACTATTTAATAAACATCAATTGTTGTAGATTTGATCAAGATAGAAGACTACAGACATTTTGATGCATTAAACAATCTTTATCAAATAGTATCAAATTTCAGTTCCTCAAAAGCAGTTCTGGTATGCTTATTTGGAATATCTACAATTTACTGAAACCCATTACAGATGGTAACAGGTACATTCATCATGTTTTTTATTGTTTGCAGTTTGGCTTTTATAGCAACAATTATCATGATTGATCATCTCATAAAAGTAAACATTTATATTCTACCGAGAAACCTATAATATACTGTTATTGTTAACTACAGATACTTATTTATTTCTATTGCTGTTGGTAGTACTAGAATTATAGATACTGTAAATTTGACAATATTATTGATTTAAGGGTATGAGGAATCCATATGCTCAGGAAAATGTGAATCCTAACTTTTTTTCAATCATGAAAAGATAAATAGTTTCCACTGCCTTTGGGGGGACTTGAACCATGGATTATGTCGGGGGTTAGTCATGCATTACGAAGTGAGAGATCTACCGCTGAGCTTGTGAACTTAAATCTAAAACATAAACATTAGAATGCTGTATTTTTCTTTTGTTTACATAAAAATTGCAATTTTGGCCTTATTGGAAACTCAATTTGTAAGTAAATTATGCGAATGCATATATAGACAAAATGTAGATAATGTAGATACTTAAAATAGGCAATTCACAGCTCAAACAGGGCAAACTCAGAGTTGTAATTCACGTCCGAATTTTTGGGCAAAACAACGTGGGTTTGTTACATTATCATTCAAAATCAACTCAGCATATTTATATAGTTTTGTTTGTAATTCAATAAGAAGTATGAAGCCTACAATCTGTCAAAATTTGAAACCAGTCAAATTGTTCGAACATCATGAAATTATGAGGTTTCGGCGAAAAAGTTGACCCTAAAGTAGTCTTTAGGTGAATTTTGACCTTGATAATGGGAATGAAATCACTAGTAAAGTGCCATGTATAAACTAGAGACTCTATTCAATATGTACGCCAAAAATTGTGATATTCTGATATGTGTAAGTAGGTAAAAACTTGCAGTAAACATGACATTCAGCCGAGCGAGACGTTTGTAGGGACTGTAGCCTTAAGTTGTTTTAAATACTGGTTGACTAATAAAGAAGTCTTAAAATAGCCCCTTGTGATATGCCTTCTAAAGATATTTGTAATTTTCTTAAATTACTGGTTTATAAATTGTTCTTGTGTTTGTTATTTTGCAAAAAGTTACTTAGCAAAAAACGTGAGGACGAGAAACATCATCAAATTTGATTTGATCAAATGTGATGTAAATTTTTTATATGTTATTGCAAAGCAATAGCTCCATTTTCAATGAAATCTAACTTATATTAGTATTAAATACATTGTATAATTTTAGGTTAAAAAGCACCTGGGAAAAACCCATTGTAGGTGTACTTACTTTGGGCTGGGATTAAATTTTTCAATAAACAAATATGGTGTAATGTTTTATATGTTTTGCAAGCATCCAATTAAACTACTTCTGCCAAAAGGTTTTGGAAAGTATTGTAATAAACATCTTGTGGTTGTCTTGCTTTTTCATTTTTGGTACTGAAATGATTTTTACTTTTTGCATTGATTATCCTTAAGCATCTAACTTAAACGCAAGTCTCTGGAATCTGAAATGAATCATTACTGATGTTTTTTTTAAACTTTATTTTGAAAGTAGCAATGACAAAAGTACTATGCTTCCAAATTAAAAAAGTAATAGCTTGACAGTCACAATGCTCACAATGTACAGAATAAAACCAGTTTATAAAAGACCATTTGTTTTCATACATTCATAAGCATCATGACATTTATCCTGGCAGGTATTTTTGTGCATAATGAAATCTAGCAAAAAACCTTAATAATGGTGCATTATAGGACAAAACTATTTTTCAGAGCCTAAATTTTTTTACGAGAGAATATAAATTCTTCAGATCTTTCATTTGTGCCCTGATACAATTTTACTTAACCATCCTACCTCCATTCTCCCCAACAAATCTTGGCACCAATGCCTCCTCCTCCATATACAAACATGATCGCTATTGAATACATTGCATTTCTGCTCCACAAATTTAACCCAATAACTAGACCAGGTGTAACAACTTTGTCTGGCCCAAATGAACCATTCCAATTTTAAACAAAATTTGCCTATTTTCACCTGGTTCTTATATCATCACTGATTCATATCAAATTGTATCTGGATGTGCCTACCACTTTATAAAACCAACATCTGTATGCTGATTTTCCTCCTCAATGCAAAGTTTCCGCCTTGTTAAAGATTGATCTGTGGTACTGGATACCAAACGGAAATCAGGTTGAATATTGAGGTATGTATGTGAGGCCTAGTTGCATTCAACTGGATGGAAATTTGAATATGCATGTTTGGGTAGAAATCTAGTCAATTTTAGTATTACTCATGGGCTATGTGCTACATTGATGTACCTCAGATTTGAATGAAGCTTTTGTGGCTTATTGAAGAAAGTTTTACTGATGACCTGATTGATTGATCTTGAAGAAAGTACTTATTTGCTTTTACAGGTTATACTGATCACCTGTTTATCCTACTTTTAAGGGCAAAATGCTTCAGAAATGGCTTGTATCTAAAAAAGGCCTTTATATGTTAAATAATTTGTAAACAAATGGGGTTATTCTGTTATGAAAATGAACTGTTAGGCAAACTAAGCAATGAAGTTGTTATTTTAGTTATAACTACTCTTTATATAGCTTTAAACAACGCAGCTATGATCCTGCTTTCCTGGAATTCAACATTATGCTATATGAAACTTAGGGAAAAAACCTTACATTTGCACAAGGATATAATACAAAGACACACTATGCATATAAATTGCCTAATTTGTTTTCCTTTTATATTAAGTTTGAATATTATATGACTTTACAGATGCAGTCAAACTCCCACATGCTGAAATACAACAGTTATGATATACTGTCAAATTATCTTATCAATTTATAGCAGACATTTTCATCGGAATGTAGCCCAAAGGATTGCTTTTTCAATTTTTAACTGACATGTTTGTGCCATGGATCTCACTTTAACTGCAAACAGTGGCACTATATATTAAAGATAATGCTGCTTTGTTTTACAAATGTTACTTTTTAGTATCATTTTTGTTTACGTAAGAGCAAAGTGTTGCTGAATAAAATTTATACTTTTCATATATTTATTTTGAATTTAATTTTCTTTTTTCTTTTACAAGGGTAAAAATGCATAATGAATATACATAACTCTCTGTTTTTATTTTGAACTGAATTTGAATTTCATTTTTCTTTTTTCTTTTATGAGGGTAAAGATACGTAAATGAATATGCATAACTCTGTCAAGTAGATCCTTACACAATGAATTATCATTGCATATACTGTAAAGAAATAATATTTGTAAAGAAACAAACCAATCAAAATGACAATTTAGCATAAATACTGCATAAAACTGTCAAAATTGTATTAGAATTATATTGTAGCAAGGATAACATATTTCTTGTAAGTTGTTCTCTGTCTGAAATTGTGCTGCAGTTGATGGGACTTTTTGTGTTGCTTGGACACCCTGTTTGCATGCGAGGCATATTAAGTTGCATTCAACTTGAATTTGAATATCTGTGTTTTGTGGTCATTTTTTTAATATTACTCATGGGCTGTTTGCTACATTTGTATTGCTTAAACTTGGATGAATTTGTTGTGAGTTATTCATGAAAGTTTTTTTTTTAAAGATCTTACTGATTTATCTTTGAAAAAGGCTCTGATTTAAGGTTATACTAATCATTTGCTTGTCTTATCACAACAGAATGCTCCTGTAATGGTTTGTAGCAGAAAAGACTTTATTCATTCAATAATTGTGAGCAAAATGAAGTTACGTTTTTATCAAAATGACAATTTTATTGGAATGGTAGCCAAAGGTTAGGATAATTATAGTTGTTATTTCATTCTTTGTTTGATTTTAGATGTTTGATGAAATGTAAGCTTACCATATATCTTTGATAAATGCTTTCCTGGAATTCGGCGATATGCTCCAAATACTACACTAATAAAACTTTGTTTGCACAAGAATGAATGTACAAAGACACAATGCATATAAACTGTCAGATTGTCCTCCTTTATAAAAAGTTAAATATTATATGACTTAATTCTGGTAGATAGAGCTAAAATCCCACATGCCAAAACACAACTGATTTGATATACTTTCAAGACTTGTTCCACCAGAATTAAAGTATTGCTTTATCAATTTTAGACTGGAAATGTTTATGCTAAGGATGTCAATTTAGCAAAATGTGACACTACCTACCTATGCCATTGTTATTGTTCTTATAGACAGTCTTATTCTTTACCTATTTTATTACTATCCCTTAACATAAGAGCATGGTGTTGCTAAATAACTTTGTCTCTTTCATATTAGAATATTATTTTGAATTGAATTTGAATTGAATTCTTTTTATCAAAAACTTAAACTTAAAGAAACAATTAAACTATCTGTAAAAAATGCATAAAACAAATAATTTTGTGGTTATGATAAAATATTTCCTGTACCTCAAACAATGCCGTTAATTGTTACTGGAACGTTTTATATAAAAATGTTAAATCCCTACCTCCACAGTCATCATGTTGCTATTTATTCATTCATTGCCTTAAATTCAACCCCCCCCCCCCAAAAAAAAAAAACAACAACAAAAAAAAAAACCCACAAAACACAAAACAAAACAAAACAGAAGTAACATTTTTGTTTGCTTCAAATCAACCGCTATAGAGTTTCCACCTATTTCACCTGGTGTTTATAGCTGTTTATATCATCACTGATGCACTCAAAATGTATCGGGATGTACTCAGCACTTTACAAAACCAACATCTGTATGCTGATTTTCCTCCTCAATGAAAGTTTCCACCTTGTTAAAGATTGATGTGTAGTACTGGATACCAAACGGAAATCAGGTTGAATATTGAGGTATGAGGCCTAGTTGTATTCAACTGGATGGAAATTGAATATATGTGCTTGATTAGAAATCTAGTCACTTTTTGTATTACTCGTGGGCTGTGTGCTACATTGGTAGAACTTAACTTGAATGAACTTTTGACTGAGTCAGGAAGGCTTTTGAGAAGATCTGATGGACTGATTTTGCAAAAAAGCTAAATCCGACAACCCAAAATCAAGAAAATATCGCTGATATGTAATGGTCAGGAATATATATGAGCACGAAACTGAGATGGGCCATACTAACATGTTTGCCGTAGCTGGGTATTGGTTTGGGATTCAAGAGGGCAGTAGTTCAAGTCTCATGGGTAACTAGGCATTTTTGACATGGTGATTTTCTGTGTTCAAGTAATCGGGAATTACGGTTGATAAGGTATGTTTAATGCTTAGTTGGCATGCTTACCTACGCTTTGTTTGAGGTACACATAAGCTGTTACAAGGTCCATAGCATATCCCATGTTTCTACAACATTGTGAACTGGTGTTTTTGTGTTGTGTAAGATTGGGATTGATTAAGACCAAATCACTATGTATCAATATATATTGTGCATGAATCTTGTTGCTACTACATATTGGCTGCTTGCTGCATACTTCAAGATTTAAAGAGTATAAGTTAGATTGATTACTTGTAACGTTGGGACCGTGTACACGTGTAAACATTTACACGGATAGAACACGTGTAAACGTTTACAAACTCTATCAAACGGTTAACTGTAACTGTTTTAAGCTTGCCTTTCTGTCCAGTTTTTGCTAGAATTTTCACTAAAAAACATCTCTCTATTGTGTCTTCGGTTGTATTTTCATGATTAATCATGTATTGCATCATCAAGACATATCGAAAAAGCTACCATTTTTGCGAACCAAAGTCGCCAGTCGCCGAACTGGTGCATTATTTGGCTATCGAGGGACGTGCCTGGGAATTCCCTGAACAAAAAAGCATGTGGCAATGCCGATGTCCGTTGATTTCATGATACATATTACAGTCCCTGGAACCAATAGAGCAACGGGAATAGTCGGCAACCAAATTGATCTATTTTTAACTATGACGATAAAAAGATCATATACCATTATTTAACAGAGGGTAGGCCTTGATCTAATATTTAGACGTAAGACGTCATATAAATTCAATTAAATATATTCTAAAACAAAGACATTTGAAATAATTAATAATCTAAATAACTCCAGAACATGTCAAAATGTTGGTATTTCTCGCAAAAAATCGTCAATTTCAAACAGAATGATATCATGCAATGATTGCTCCTGGTGATTGCTTTCATTTGAGAACCGCCCTGCAGCAAAATAAGTTTACTACTTATAAATAAAACGATAGAAAACTCATAATTTCTCAACTTATTAAAAGTTTATTAAAACGTAATATTGTAACAATTAATAAAACACAGAATACTTGGAGATTTTAGAAGCATATATAGAAGTAATACTGCAGTGATGCCGCTCATTGAACAGGCGGGATTTTCATAACGTAAATACTTCAACTGCAATGGCGACATCCTTGGCTGATAGTTGATTGAACGTTTACAAGCTTGTTATACAAGATAATATGCTTTTACATTTCTTTGAGTTTAAACATCAGTTGTGTAAATAAAAATACACCTTGCATCTAATTTAGAAATGAAATGTTGCATTTTATGAAGGATGCAAAATTCTGCAACTTAGTTACGTACGTACATGCATAGAATTTGGATTGCTTTTACAGTCGTAAATTTGTGACGTTATTTGCGTGTACACGGTTACACGCCCGAATAAAAAACCGTGTACACGGATTTGTTAATAACCGTGAACTCCCAACGTTAATTACTTGAAACAGCAATTATATTGGAATAAAAAGATTGTAAGATAAATGGATGTTACATTCTGAACCATCAAAGATATATTGTGCAGAAAAGTACTCCAGTATTGTCTTTTTCAGTCAAGTACTCCAGTATTGTCTTTTTCAGTCTTCCTGTTAGATAAGCATTTTACTTCTGGTCTTATGCAGATATGCACTAGCTTGTCTTTGAGGGGTTTCTGTTTTTTCTAAAACCATCACATTTTACCCTTTTTTAAATATTTTTCAATGTTAATCCCCCATTTTTGACCTCTAAGCTATCCAGCCTGTTCAGCCAACTCTCAAGTTACAGAGTAAACTGAATTACTTCCACTTGTTGAAATCAAGTTAGTGGTCAGTTTTTAATATTACTCATTGGCTGTTTGCTACATTTTTATTGCTTAAACTTGGATGAATTTGTTGTGAGTTATTGAAAGTTTTCTTAAAGACCTGACTGTTTCTTTGACAAAGTCTCTGATTTAAAGGTTGTACTAATCACTTGATTGTCGTATAAGAGCACAATGCTTCTGCAATCGTTTGTATCAGAAAATACTTTATTCATTCAATATTTTATGAACAAAATGGAGCTACTTTGTTATCAAAATTACAATTTTTATTGGAATGGT
>JXSR01S003247.1:85407-116309 GCA_000969725.1 Ophiothrix spiculata
CTTCAAGAGTCATTAAAAAGCTCTCTCCTCTGGATGATGCTTGGAGAATGTCCACATTATTGTCAGTGATGTTGGTGGAACATTGAGCAAGATGTGTTTTCATAGGTCCATCTCGCTGTATGTGCTCTTAGAAGCGGGTTTGAAGATGCCGGCACATTTCTCCGACATAGCACGCTGCACAGCGTGAACATGTGAGTTGGTAGACAACCCCCATTTCTTAACATCTCCTCCACGGGTGGTTTAAGAGAAGGGAGCACAATTTTGAGTTTCCTGAGTGTCATGACAATGGTGCACGGGTATTGCATTTATGGAGCGCACAGGCATAGCATAATCTTTAGTGCATTTACTGCAGTACTGAACCCTCAATGGGATCTTCTCTGATCTCTCACTGGCCTGGGATGGTGCGCTGTCTTTCATTTGACTACAAAAATTTTCAGGACAAAGGGTAATGCCTTATGAATTGGCAACAATATATTAAAATGTTCAAATGTAATGTTTAATTCCAGTATAATTTTTGTATTGGCATCTACTTGAATTATCAGCAGCTATTTTCTTCCCTTAAATTGGGCCCAGAACTCTAATTTATGATCCTATGGCAATGAAATTAATAACAAATTATACAATGCTTGTTAATCATTATATATACTGTTTTAGTATGTCTTGTATGATTACCGGTATATATAACCTATTACTAAATCTTTTCACTGTGGTTCTCTTAATAAGTATGATAATTAAATCATCCAAATATATGTTGAGACTAGTAACATTAATGTTCGTCTGAAGCTTAATTAGCTCTCAATCTAGATAAAAGAATTCTTTCCTTTTACTCAAGCTTTATTACAACAGCTCACTTCTGACAATATGCTCATAATTAATGGAGATACAAAGTAAGTATTGATCAAATTGTCCCTTTTCAAAATGCAGTTTAAAATTATTTCTGCATCCAACCTCATGAATATACATGGAGGTGTGTATAATGCAGAAAAGTCCCTTAAATCAAAAATGGGCATTTACACATTTTTTGACATTTTTGTGTATATTCAAATTTATAGCTTTGAATTGACATAATATCTTAGTTCAACTCTGTCATTAAATATCGTATTAACACCAAGTTTAAGTTTACAATAGTTAAAAATATTTCTAATTGAAAAAAGTATTGATCTGCTCTTACCCAACAAAATGGACCTGTAAATCATGGTAGCTGATAATCAAAGAAGCAAAAACAAAAGATTTTGCTTTCACTGGTGAAAACACAAAAGAATTGTTGTGGATTACAAACTGTCAAGTGGTAATTATATATTTATTGACTCCAGTGATTAGAATCAGCAATTGTTTAACAAAATCATTTACAAAATGCATGTTTATTTATGAAATAATCCAGAATCGTTTGTATCAGAAAATACTTTATTCATTCAATATTTTATGAACAAAATGGAGCTACTTTGTTATCAAAATTACAATTTTTATTGGAATGGTAGCCAATCTTGAAAATGAAAATAGTTGTTTCATTTATATTAGTTCTTTGTTTAATTTTAGATGTTTGATAAAATGTAAGCTTACCATATATCTGCGATAAATACTTTTCTGGAATTCGGCAATATCCTCCCAAAACTAAAAAACTAAACTGATAAAACTTTGTTTGCACAAGGATGAAAGTACAAAGACACTATGGATATAAGCTGTCAGATTGTCATCCTTTATAAAAAGTTAAATATTATATGACTTTATTCTGGGAGATAGAGCTAAAATCCCACATGCCAAAACACAACTGATTTGATATACTTTCAAGACTTTTTCCACCAGAATTAAAGTATTGCTTTATCAATTTTAGACTGGAAATGTTTATGCGAAGGATGTCAATTTAGCAAAATGTGACACTATCTACCATGTCATTGTTATTGTTCTTATAGACAGTCTTATTCTTTACCTATTTTATTACTATTTGTGTTTGGTAGTCAGTTTTAAATATTACCCATTGGCTGTTTGCTACATATGCTACATAAGAGCATGGTGTTGCTAAATAACTTTGTCTCTTTCATATTAAAATATTATTTTGAATTGAATTTGAATTGAATTTTTTTAATCAAAACCTAATCTTAAGTTCTTATAGACACAATTAAACTATCTGTAAAAAATGTATAAAACAAATAATTTTGTGGTTATGATAAAATATTTCCTGGAAGTTGTCCTGTACCTCAAACAACGCCATAATTGTCAATTGGGACCAAGTGTACTGTAGGTCCCATCCAGAATTTTAGGGTTAGGGTTTAGTGTTAGTGTTAGGTTTAGGGTTAGTTTTAGGGTTAGGGTTAGGGTATAGTTTTTGATGGGACCTAAAGTATACTTTTTGCGTCAATTGTTTCTGGAACTTTTTACATAAAACTTTAAATCCGTCCCTCACCAGTCACCCTCCACTTTGGCACACATACCCCAAACACACATGTTGCTATTTATTCATTCATTGCCTTAAATTCAACCCCCCCAAAAACAAACAAACAAACAAACAAACAAACAAACCAGAAGTACCATTTTTGTTTGCTTCAAATCAACCGCTATAGAGTTTCCACCTATTTCACCTGGTGTTTATAGCTGTTTATATCATCCGTGATTCACTCAAAATGTATCGGGATGTGCTCAGCACTTTATAAAACCAACATCTGCATGCTGATTTTCCTCCTCAATGCAAAGTTTCCACCTTGTTAAAGATTGATCTATGGTACTGGATACCAAACGGAAATCAGGTTGAATATTGAGGTATGAGGCCTAGTTGTATTCAACTGGATGGAAATTGAATATATGTGCTTGGTTAGAAATCTAGTCACTTTTTGTATTACTTGTGGTCTGTGTGCTACATTGGTAGAACTCAACTTGAATGAACTTTTGACTGAGTCAGGAAGGCTTTTGAGAAGATCTGATGGACCGATTTTACAAAAAAGCTCAAATCCAACAACCCAAAATCAAGAAAATATCGCAGATATGTAATGGTCAGGAATATATATGAGCACGAAACTGAGATGGGCCATACCAACATGTTTGCCGTAGCTGGGTATTGGTTTGGGATTCAAGAGGGCAGTAGTTCAAGTCTCATGGGAAACTAGGCATTTTTGACATGGTGATTTTCTGTGTTCAAGTAATCGGGAATTACGGTTGATAAGGTATGTTTAATGCTTAGTTGGCATGCTTACCTACGCTTTGTTTGAGGTACACATAAGCTGTTACAAGGTCCATAGCATATCCCATGTTTCTACAACATTGTGAACTGGTGTTTTTGTGTTGTGTAAGATTGGGATTGATTAAGACCAAATCACTATGTATCAATATATATTGTGCATGAATCTTGTTGCTACTACATATTGGCTGCTTGCTGCATACTTCAAGATTTAAAGAGTATAAGTTAGATTGATTACTTGTAACGTTGGGACCGTGTACACGTGTAAACATTTACACGGATAGAACACGTGTAAACGTTTACAAACTCTATCAAACGGTTAACTGTAACTGTTTTAAGCTTGCCTTTCTGTCCAGTTTTTGCTAGAATTTTCACTAAAAAACATCTCTCTATTGTGTCTTCGGTTGTATTTTCATGATTAATCATGTATTGCATCATCAAGACATATCGAAAAAGCTACCATTTTTGCGAACCAAAGTCGCCAGTCGCCGAACTGGTGCATTATTTGGCTATCGAGGGACGTGCCTGGGAATTCCCTGAACAAAAAAGCATGTGGCAATGCCGATGTCCGTTGATTTCATGATACATATTACAGTCCCTGGAACCAATAGAGCAACGGGAATAGTCGGCAACCAAATTGATCTATTTTTAACTATGACGATAAAAAGATCATATACCATTATTTAACAGAGGGTAGGCCTTGATCTAATATTTAGACGTAAGACGTCATATAAATTCAATTAAATATATTCTAAAACAAAGACATTTGAAATAATTAATAATCTAAATAACTCCAGAACATGTCAAAATGTTGGTATTTCTCGCAAAAAATCGTCAATTTCAAACAGAATGATATCATGCAATGATTGCTCCTGGTGATTGCTTTCATTTGAGAACCGCCCTGCAGCAAAATAAGTTTACTACTTATAAATAAAACGATAGAAAACTCATAATTTCTCAACTTATTAAAAGTTTATTAAAACGTAATATTGTAACAATTAATAAAACACAGAACACTTGGAGATTTTAGAAGCATATATAGAAGTAATACTGCAGTGGTGCCGCTCATTGAACAGGCGGGATTTTCATAACGTAAATACTTCAACTGCAATGGCGACATCCTTGGCTGCCGTGTGCATGAAAAACATGAAGTTGATTGAACGTTTACAAGCTTGTTATACAAGATAATATGCTTTTACATTTCTTTGAGTTTAAACATCAGTTGTGTAAATAAAAATACACCTTGCATCTAATTTAGAAATGAAATGTTGCATTTTATGAAGGATGCAAAATTGTGCAACTTAGTTACGTACGCACATGCATAGATTTTGGATTGCTTTTACAGTCGTAAATTTGTGACGTTATTTGCGTGTACACGGTTACACGCCCGAATAAAAAACCGTGTACACGGATTTGTTAATAACCGTGAACTCCCAACATTAATTACTTGAAACAGCAATTATATTGGAATAAAAAGATTGTAAGATAAATGGATGTTACATTCTGAACCATCAAAGATATATTGTGCAGAAAAGTACTCCAGTATTGTCTTTTTCAGTCTTCCTGTTAGATAAGCATTTTACTTCTGGTCTTATGCAGATATGCATGCATTAGCTTGTCTTTGAGGGGTTTCTGTTTTTTCTAAAACTATCACATTTTACCCTTTTTTAAATATTTTTCAATGTTAATCCCCCATTTTTGACCTCTAAGCTATCCAGCCTGTTCAGCCAACTCTCAAGTTACAGAGTAAACTGAATTACTTCCACTTGTTGAAATCAAGAAAAACAAGTAAACAAACTTAATATACTTGATTGCATTTTGCATTTGGCTGTCTGATAAACAATTTACATTGTCCCCAAGCAAGTCGTCTAGAAGGGGTTATCAATAAGCCATTTCAGATTGGCACAGTTAATCATCTGCCTTCAAACTATATAGTAATGTACAACAACATTAGGGGCTGTGTAATATACAGTATATAAAGTTTATATACATTTCATCTTGGAATAAGTACGTACCTCTTCTAAAAATAGACATCTGACAAATAGACATCTGATCATTCATTATTGTGTGCTATGTTATGCATGACTAGAATACATCATCTTAATTGCTACAAATAATGCCAGTACAAGGGGTAATGACTTACACATTAATGACTATTAAATACTCAAATTATTCTGTTTAATTCTCGAATCATTCCTGTATATTCTTAAGATATCATATGTGATGGATCACCCCAAAAAAGGGGGAATTTGTGAAAGAACACTTTTCAAGAAACTGGTGAAACTAGTCAGCCCAAAATATGTAAAAAAATAAAAATTTCCAATAGATTTTTTGTTGTAAAATATCAGTTTGGCGGAACTCACAATTCGGATACGTATCCGAATTTGGATACTCCGTATAACAATTCTGATACCCGTATCCGAATTTGGATTAAAAACAGCTGAAATGGGATATCAGCTGAAATGAATATTCAGCTTCGCCACGCACCATACCGGTATGTATAAAAGTCAATGACATTATCATCATTCGTCATCTAAATTCTAAGACAGTATTGGCCAAATTATTTTGCCTTCTGTGGTAAGAAGCTATGTTTCGAAGCTGTTCCGCTGGAATTGCACAGATGAAAATGACATTTCCACAGATACATTTATTATAAATGCAAGAAAGATGTTCTACATGCACTTGCCAGCTTGCGCTATCGATTTGTTTCCTGCGCCACGACAGGCGTATCATAATTCAGATACCCCCCATATCCTTAATCTGATACGGGTATCACAATTTGGATACGAAATGTACGTAAGTATCCGAATTCGGATACGTATCCGAATTGTGAGTTCCAATGAACTGATATAGTTGGCTTGATAAGTTTCAACAAGTAAGGTGTCAATTTAAAGCCATAGTAAATGCTGTAACAGATGAATGATAAAATCAAAATTGATTTCATCTGCAAAGTCAACCCTTTTGGGGTGAGCCATCCCATATTTCCTTCACTTTTTATATTGAAATGTTTTACCTCTCCTAGAAAAGAATTCTTTATCCTTTATTCATGTGCATCAAGCAATGCATGACTGGAATTCATCATCCTAATTGCTACAAAATACTGCCAATACAAAGGATAATAACTTATGCGTCACTGACAATATAGTGCTCAAATTATTCAAATTATTTATATTCTTAAGTTATCATATTTCTTGCATTGAGTTGGTATTTACTCTCCATCTTGAGTATATCTACCATTCCTAAAAACAGACTTCAGTTTCATTCAGGTGTGTCAAAATGCACATGACTGGAATATATTATCTTAATTACTATAAAAACATAGTACAATGGAGCCAACACGGATACTACTTCTAATCTACTGCTATTTCACAAATACTTTTGACAATTGCTGTCATCATCAGGTTTACATCTGAAACAAAGCAAAACCAATAAAGGCTTTTGAATATCAAACAGATAGATTTTACAAAGATTACAACTAAGCTAAAGCTACATTAGGGATGAACATGATAAAATAAAAAATAAGAGATCAGAGGAACACCGACTACATCTTAATCATTAGTTCCCTGCTCCTGTATTCATCCTTGGTGTTGATCTGTGGCTTGAGTTCTCTGATATACAAAACTTCAAGAGTCATTAAAAAGCTCTCTCCTCTGGATGATGCTTGGAGAATGTCCACATTATTGTCTGTTATGTTGGTGGAATATTGGGTGAGATGTGTTCTCATAGGTCCATCTCGCTGTATGTGCTCTTTGAAGCCGGTTTAAAGATGCTGGCACGTTTCTCCGACATAGCACGCTGCACAGCGTGAACATGTGAGTTGGTAGACAACCCCACTTCTTAACATCTTCTCCGCGGGTGGTTTAAGAGAAGGGAGCACATTTTTGAGTTTCCTGAGTGTCATGACAATGGTGCACGGGGCATTGCATTTATGAAGCGCACGGGCATAGCATAGTCTTCAGTGCATTTACCGCGGTACTGAACCCTCAATGGGATCTTCTCTGATCTCTCACTGGCCTGGGATGGAGCACTGTCAGTCATTTGACTACAAAAACTGTCAGGACAAAGGGTAATGCCTTATGAATTGGCAACAATATATTAAAATGTTCAAATGAAATGTTTAATTTCGCTATTATTCTTGTATTGGCATCTACTTAAATTATGAGCAGCTATCTTTTTCCCTTAAATTGGGCCCAGGACTCTTAATTTATGACCCTATGGGAATGAAATTAATAACAAATTATACAATGCTTGATAATCATTATAAATATAAATACTGTTTTTGTAGTCTTGTATGCATGCATATTACCGGTATATATAACCCATTATTAAATCTTTTCTCTGTGGTTCTCTTAATCAGTATGGTAATTAAATCAGGCAAATATGTGTTGAGACTAGTAACATTTATGTTCGTCTGAAGCTTAATTAGCTTTTAATCTAGACAAAAAATTCCTCCATTTTACTCAAACTTTATTACAACAGCTCACTTCTGACAGCATGCTCAGATATTAATGGAGACACAAAGTAGACACAAAGTAAGTATTGATCAAAATATTTTTCATTTTTATCTAAACTATTAAAAATGCATTTTAAAATTATTTTTGCATCCAACCTCATAAATAAACATAGGGATATATAATGCAGAAAAAGTCCCTTTAATAAAAAATGGCCATTTACACATTTGTTACATGCCTGTGCATATTCAAATTTATAGCTTTGAATTGACATAATATCAGTGGCGTAGCCAGCATAGGGCAAGGGGGGGGCAGACTGCCTCCCCTGACAAAAAAATCGAGCGGGAAATCGGGACAGCAAGCGGGGAAAATCAGGAAGGACAAAAAAAATGAGAGAGCAGCTGCAAGACTGCTTGACAGGAAACTACACATTTTTGACATTCAAATTTCAAGCTTTGAAGCATAGGGCAAAGGGGCAGAATCCAGGGCAGACTGCCTCCCCTGACAAAAAAAAAGAGCGGTAAATCTGGACAGCAAGCAGGAAAAATCGGGAAGGACAAGAAAAAATGAGAGAGCAGCTGCAAGACTGCTTGACAGGAAACATGGGGAAAAGCAGAACATCATGTCAAAAGATGTGCAAAAATCGCTCAAAACCCCTATTTTTTGCTTGTCAGTTTTTAAAATCAACTTGAATTTATTTTGGGTGTACAAAACTGGATTTTTTGCCGGGAAAAATTGGGAAGAAATGTGCACACTCAGGGGGAAAATCGGGAAAAAATCAGGACGAAATGTCTTTGCTCCCCTGACCAAAAAGTCTGGCTACGCCATTGAAAAGAATTGTTTTGATAGACAAACTGTGAAGTGGCAATTATATATTTATTTACAAAATTATTTACAAAATGCATAAATTTATATATGTATGATATTGAAATAAACCAGAATCAGAATCAGAATTGTTATGCAATATAAAACATTTGAACTGTTTATAGAATTTGAAAATGAAATTTTGACAAAATGTAAACAAAATATTACATTTCATTTATTTATTCTGCCTTACTTCTTTCATATGCTTGATTTTTGGATGTTGTCACCAAATACCTTCAATCAGTTGTTTGCACTCTAGCTTTTCCTTAATCATGTAAAAGGGCTTTTCATATGTCCCGCGAACTAGACAGAGACAGAGCAATGAAGAGCAAAATTGAGATGTGTGTTGACAGACAGTTGACGGACAAGTGTGATTGGCAGATGTATAATTGACAGACTTGAGAATGATATGAGAGATATTAAGTGTTTTAACATGATCCTAACTGCAGTATTTTTCTTCATATTCAAAATTTATAGCTTTATATATAAATAATACAGAGCTTAATTATTGAATAGGTCTACTATTATCATAGTAAATGAGGGCTTGTTTTCTTAACTCTATTTACCACTGTAAATACAGAATTTGAAACTCTTGTTACTACTTATGAGCTTCTACTTTTGTTGCTCCAATTGAAACAAATGTCATAAATCACTTTTCCTTACAAAAGTATGTTATATTTATTTGGTCATCTATAAATAAAATGATATTTGAGTTATCAAGAGCGGATTCTTTGTTCGTAGTGTGAGATGAAACATAATCATAATTTTATTATTGCAGATTAATATCAACACTAATATGATAAAATTTGAATGCTAATATTTGGCCCAAAACTCGGAAATTCTGTAACACCTTATCGTGTCTTTTTTTTTTATTCCTTCTCTTTTGTTACTTGCCATGTTTGAAAACTTTCCCCATCCTTCCCCACTTTTGTCAGCATGTGTTTGTCATATTTCTTCAAGTCACATTGATGGTCAACTTTTGATAGATGTAAACTAAAGTTGAATACTTTGTTTATTTCTGTAAATCCAATTACTATTTTGTGATGAAAGAAAGGCCTGTCTAAAATGAAACTCAATCCTATCTTAATCTGTGTATAATAGAACCCATACTCAAATTCAATTATTTCTTTTCTTTTTCTGTTCTTCAATTATGTAGTCTAGTCCAGTTCCACTGAAAGAGATGGGTATTCTTAATACCTTTGCTTCTATGTAGCAAGGTAACATATTTTCATAATCTATTTTTCTTGACTATTAGCCTCCTCTAACATTTCATAGTCCATATTCTTGGAAATTTAGGGACACAATTTTTTTTCCCCTCTCAATCTGCACACAAATGTCTACCCATGACAGACAATTATTAGGGGGTAGTAGTTCAGTTGAAATGACTTAAAAGAAACTTTAAAATCATTAAAAACTTACTTTCAGCACAAAAATACAAATGTTCCAATACCAATATCTTTACATTTTAAACAATAATATGCAGTGTCAGGATAATATATAAAATGCACATTCAATTGTGGTTTCTTTCACTAAGAAAAATCTATGTCAAACATAAAATGGGTTTGTAAGATAGGGAACAAATAAACTAATGTTGGAATATGTTGAGACCACTGTACATTTGTTATGTTACATGTGTCCAAAATTAACAATGCTTAATTTGAAAAACTTGAATTTCATGAATTTACCAAATCTTGAACAATATTGGACCAGAAACCAATTGAAATGAAACAAGCTTTATATTTAAGTCAGTTTCATGGATCCTGCAAAGCAAATAATGTTACAAGCAAAGATTGTAATGTTATTTTTTTCTAATATACACTGTATCATGCTTTTATAGATTTACTATTTAATAAACATCAATGTTTGTAGATTTGATCAAGATAGAAGACTACAGGCATTTTGCTGATTAATCTGTCTTTATATAGTATCAAATTTCAGTTCCTCAAAAGCAGTTCTGGTATGCTTATTTGGAATATCTACAATTTACTGAAACCCATTAGAGATAATAACAGGTACATTCATCATGTTTTCTATTGTTTGCAGTTTGGCTTTTATAGCAGCAATTATCATGATTGATCATCTCATAATAGTAAACATTTATATTCTACCGAGAAACATATAGTATACTGTTATTGTTAACTACAGAAGATATTACTTATTTATTTTAATTGCAGTAGGTAGTACTGGAATTACATATAAATACTGAAAATATGACACATTTTACAGTAGACTAAGTTATTTAAATTACTAGTTGACAAATAAATAAGTCTTAAATAGGCCCTTGTGAATGCCTTAAGATATTTGTGATTTTCTTAAATTACTGGTTTATAAATTGTTCTTGTGTTTGTTATTGTTGCAAAAAGTAACTTTACAAAAAAAAAATGTGAGGACAAGAAACATTTAATTTAATTTGATTTATTAGATCTTTTTTCCCTTCATAATCGACTAGAACTTTGTTACTCTAAGCCTGGTTAGGTTTGTGTAAAATTTATCAAATTGTATCGTCTCATGTATATAATCAACTCACCATTTCCAGTTGAATGTTCCTGCACTACCAGTTTACACCAGCAGACATGTGGCATGAATATTGCAATCATTAGTTCTCTGCTATGAATTAAATATATTGCTGCTATGCATATTTGTCTGGTGCATTACGCACTGTACTCAGAGCAATATAGTCCTCATTTTTGACCCACAAATTATTTTTTTTGTTCCTGTTACATTTGGTGCTATCTCTGTAAATAATAGTTCCAACACATACTACCAATAATCAACAATATTTGTTATGAACCATAATTATGTTGACTTACATACATAATGACTGACCAGAATTTTACAAATTGATTTAAGAAAATGCCCAAGCTAAGACATTGACTGGGTTTGGCCACTAATACCGACCTAATGTACTAACCAAACAAGGGTAATATCATACAATGGTGGTTTATATTAGGCAAAAAAAAAAAACAAGTTTGTTTCCTGTGGGCCGCGCGCATTTCGTTTTGGCGTCATATATTTGCGCATTTCATTTTTGTAATTTTGATATTTAAGAAAACAAAAACAAAAATAGCCAATTTGATAAAAAGAACTGGGAAAATTAAGAAGTGTTTTCTTTCCGACAAGGGTAAATGTTCATATAGAAATCCAAGTGCGTAAAGTAGAATATGAATATCTGTTTTCAGATACTTGGGATTTGCACTTGAAACCTTAACATAAATGGCATGTCATTGTGAACCTTGGGTTTTGAAATGTCCTAGAGGAATCAATCAGTTTAAAATCCATCTATTGATGAAAAGAAGAGAATCGGATATCCTAATAGCTTATACATAGTTATGGTTTACAAATGTAGAGCTAATTTTAGGTTAAAATACATATAGTGTTAATATATTAAAAAATTATTAAAGGTTATTCACTTATAAAACATTGCTCCCTATTATGATTTTTTTGCAAATAAACCAGTTGCCTTAAAATTTAAAACATAAAATGCCAGGTGAAAAATATGTCAGGAGAATTCCATAGATTTCACAATCTTTTAGTGTCAAAATCAATAATTCAGATTCTCCAAAGCCTGAGTTAAGTGAAGTTATGATTGATTTCTAGTTCTTACCATTTTGTAAATTGTTTGAAGTATTCCCCTGTTAATTCTAAGCCATTAGACATTTGCACAAATTTGTAGATTTTGTCATGCTTCTAACAAATTGACCTGTTTCTGTTTATCACAATTTCTATTTTAAGACAGAAAAGTGTGCATCATTTGGTACCAGGTTACAGCTGACACTAAATTTGACAAATAATATTCCAGACATATCCAAATTTGTTTTGAATAGTGAAGAACTTACACAAATACCACTAAGCACATCAGAGTGTGTTTTTGCAGCAGGGTTATTTGTAAATGTTTTTATATTTAAAGAGACATTTTTTAATATGATATAGCTTCATATTTCCTCCTAAATGCAAGAAAAGTTTCAGATTTGTAACACGGTAATCTAAATACCTTGATTTTGATAAAGGTATTAACTTGGGATGATACTTGTCTAATTTATAATATAATTGTGTTTGTTGGTATCAATACAACATAGCTCTAATTCCCACATTCAATAACTGCTCAGTCTTATCTAACAAGATAACCATCCTTGACTGTGTAAAGAATGAATTGTAGATTTAACACAAATACAAGGACGTAGTACCTGTATGTATTACCTAGATGCAACCTGCTATAAGTCCTATGTGATTAATAGAGCTACATACGTTTGACACAGAAGTAATTGGAAAGATCAAGTGTCATAAATGTTGATTCCATTAGGGAAATTGCTTGCTATTGCTAGATCTATTAACCCATATTTTATTATTCTAAGCAAATGTTTAATTCTAATAGTGTAATCAACAATTAGTTTAACAGTTACAAGCTTAGGCATACATATTTAATTTTTAAGCACTTAATTTTTAAAAGGCTATCAGCAGGTATTTATTCAAAGATTTATTTACACAATTTTCAACTTTTAACAACAATTAATTTTCTCACAAAATGAATGAGAGGGTCCCACATGGAACCAATACAATTTTTTTGCTTCTAGCACAATAACCAAGTGTATCATTGTGATAGGGACAAATTCTAAATGGAATTTCATGAACAAAATAGCAACTAACGTCTGTGTTGCTATAAGTCTAAAAGGACAAGCTCCATTTACAAATAACAAAAAATTACAGTGTGTTATTGAGAAAATTGAAATTAGTTGTGATGATTAGCATTTTTATCAATCTGAACTAAAGCAAACTACTGCATATATTTGCATTGATTTGAGTAATATTTTCTCATCAAATCAAACCAATAGGCAGTTAATAATAGGATTTTGTCTGTCTACATCCCAACATAGCTCCTAATTCTCACATTCAATTACTGCACAGTCTTATCTGTAACAAGATAACCATCCTTGACTTTGTAAAGTGTTTCCAAGTCTGGATTCTTTAGTTGGCTAAGTTGAATAACCTCCTACATCAAACCCATAGGATTGAGCGTAGATTTAAAACAAATATAAGCACTGTTTAAACCATCTGGAACAGTTGGATATGTAGTAAGTACCTGTATTACATAGATGCAACCTGCTATAAGTCCTATGTGATTGATAGAGCTACATACGTTTGACAGAGTAGTAATTGGAAAGATCAAGTGTCATAAATGTTGATTCCATTAGGGAAATTGCTTGCTATTGCTAGCTCTATTAACCTATATTTTGTTATTCTAATGTTTAATTTTAATAGCTTAATCAACAATTAGTTTAACAACTATAAGATTAAGCATACATATTTAATTTTTAAGTACTTAATTTTTTTAAAGGCTATCAGCAGATATATATTCAAGGATTTATTTTCACAATTTACAACTTTTAATTTAACAACAACTAATTTTCTCACAAAATGAATAAGAGGGTCCCATATCAGTAGGACAGCCATGGCCTTTTGCGTCAAATTATTAAACATTACGCGATGTCTCGTGTATACGCGATGTCTCGTGTATACGCGATGTCTCGCGTAGCCTTACGCAGCAGTTTTTGCCAACAAAAATAATCCTAAATGGTAAATATTTTTCAAAAATATCGTTTTCGAATTTGCGTTCTTGAAAACAAACGCTTTGAACAGGATTGTGTTGTAAAGACTTCAAATTATTTGGTTTTATAAAATCGTGGAGATTGAAGATGTTTTAGTACTTGATCATAACACTTTTGTCCCAAATTTAGGGCAAGAAAACTTCACAGAATTACCTTCAAAACCGATCCAGCCGAACTGCGTTTTGTCTTTACTACTCTTATTGGTTTTCCAATATCGCGTTGGATATTTAAATGACAAGAAAGGATTTTGTTGGTATTTATTTTATTCTCAATATCATGTCACTATTTTTACCCCATCAACCTATATTTCATAAATTTTGGCTATATCACGTTTGCGTAATTATCAGGGTTAATGCGTAAAATCTTCCACGTTGCGCTATTCCACGCTAAGCATCACGCAGAGGAAATTGCACGTTTAACTCTCAAAGACAGGTAAAAATGGCCGTAAAATATGTTATATCGAAGGTTATTTATTGTTATATTTCATGTTTTCCTGGAGGGTGCCCATCTCTGGAAATAGGCGGCTTTTATAAATCAAAGTTTGTTCTGATGAATTAAAATAATGTTGAATACTGTAGAGCATTGGATATTTTTCTATCCAGAGAACAAAAATATAAATAAACTTTTTAGTTTCAAGTCGTAATTTTACAACAAAAACTTCGGATGAAGATTGCACAATTATAACTGAATAATATTTATAAAGAAAATGTGGGTTTGAAAGAGTATTTCCTGAACTTGAATGTGATTACTTTAAAAATTCAGGTCGATAAACAGAATTGTTTTTATTGCTTAAAGGAAATATTTCAAAATATCGCGGGAAACAATTTCATATTCAACACCAAAAGTGCGCAGTTCAGCGCTGCAAAGTCCTCGTGTTTAAGGCTATCAACAGGTATTTATTCAAGGATTTATTTTCACAATTTACAACTTTTAACAAAAAATAATGTTCTTACAAAATGAATAAGAGGGTCCCACATGGAACCAATATATATTTTTTTCATCTAACGTAACAATAATACAAGTAGTAACAATAGTAGGGACAAATTCTAAATGGTATTTCATGAACAAAATAGCAACTAACATCTGTGTTGCAATAAGTCTAAAAGGAAAAGTTTCTTTTACAAATAAAAAAAATAGCTGCAATGTGTCATTTGAAATAATTGAAATCAGATATAATGATTAGCATTTTTATCAATCTGAAATAAAACAAACTGCTCTTTATATTGCATTGATTCAAGAGATATTTTTTAATCAAAGCAAACCGATAGGCAATTGCAAGTTGGATTTTATCTGTCTTATCAATACCAACATAGCTTCTAATTTTTACATTCAATTACTAAATGCTCATTCTTCTTAGTAACAAGATAACCACTCTTGACTTTGTAAAGTGTTTCCAAGTCTGGATTCTTTGGTTGGCTAAGTTGAATAACCCCCCATATCAAACCCATAGGATTGAATGTGTAGATTTATAACAAATACAAGGACTGTTAAGACCATCAGAACAGTTGGATACACAGTACCTGTATTATATAGATGCAACCTGCTATAAGTCATATGTGATTGATAGAGCTACATACGTTTGACAGAGTAGTATTTGGAAAGATCAAGTGTCATAAATGGTGAATCCATTGGGGAAATGCTTGCTATTGCTAGCTCTATTAACCCATATTTGATTATTCTAAGCAAATGTTTAATTGTAATAGCTTAATCAACAATTAGTTTAACAACTACAAGCTTAAGCATACATATTTAATTTCTGAGCACTTTAAGCACTAACCCAAAGGCTATCAGCAGGTATTTATTTAAGGATTTATTTTCAAAATTTAAAATTTTAACAACAATAAATTTTCTCACAAAATGAATAAGAGGGTCCCATATGGAACAAATTTTATTTTTTCATCTAGCACAATAATGCAAGAGAATCATTCTGGTAGGGACAAATTCTAAATGGAATTTCATGAATAAAATAGCAACTAACGTCTGTGTAGCAATAAGTCTAAAAGGACAAGCTCCATTTACAAAAAACAAAAAATTACAGTGTGTCATTGAGATAATTGAAATTAGTTGTGATGATTAGCATTTTTATCAATCTGAACTAAAGCAAACTACTCCATATATTTGCATTGATTTGAGTGATATTTTCTCATCAAATCAAACCTATAGGCAATTGATAATATGGTTTTGTCTGTCTATATCAATACCAACATAGCTCCTAATTCTCACATTCAATTACTGTTCACTCCTCTCTGTAACAAGATAACCATTCTTGACTTTGTGAAGTGTTTGTAAGTCTGGATTCTTTGGTTGGCTAAGTTGAATAACCTCCTACATCAAACATATAGGATTGAATGTGTAGATTTTTAACAAATAAAGCACTGTTTAAACCATCTGGAACAGTTGGATATGTAGTAAGTACCTGTATTACATAGATGCATCCTGCTATAAGTCGTATGTGATTGATAGAGCGACATACATTTGACAGAGTAGTAATTGGAAAGATCAAGTGTCATAAATGTTGAATCCAATAGGGAAATGATTGCTATTGCTAGATCTTTTAACCTATATTCTATTATTCTAAGCAGATGTTTAATTGTATTGCTTATCAACAATTAGTTTAAAAACCACAAGCTTAAGCATACATATTTAATTTTTAAGCACTTAGTTTTTTTAAAGGCTATCATCAGGTATTTATTCAAGGATTTATTTTCACAATTTACAACTTTAAATAATAATAATAATGTTCTCACAAAATGAATAAGAGGGTCCCATATGGAACAAATATCTTTTTTTTTTCATCTAGCACAATAATGCAAGAGAATCACTCTGGTAGGGACAAATTCTAAATGGTATTTCATGAACAAAATAGCAAATAACATCTGTGTTGCAATAAGTCTAAAAGGACAAGTTCCTTTTACAAATAACAAATAATTAGTAACAGTGTCGTTTGAAAGCACTGAAATCAGGTGTCATGATTAGCATTTTTATAAATCTGAACTAAAATAAACTACTCTCTGCATTTGCATTGATTCAAGTGATATTTTTTCATCAAATCAAGCCTATAGGCAGTTGATAATAGAATTTTATCTGTCTATATCAATACCAACATAGCTCCTAATTCTCACATTCAATTACTACTCATTCCTCTCTCTAACAAGATAACCACACTTGACTTCGTTAAGTGTTTCCAAGTCTGGATTCTTTGGTTGGCTGAGTTGAATAAATTCCTATTTCAAACCCATAGGATTGAATGTGTAGATTTAAAACAAATAAAGCACAGTTTAAAACCATCTGGAACAGTTGGATACGTAGTAAGTACCTCTATTACATAGATGCATCCTGCTATAAGTCATATGTGATTGATAGAGCTACATACGTTTGACAGAGTAGTAATTGGAAAGATCAAGTGTCATAAATGTTGAATCCAATAGGGAAATTGCTTGCTATTGCTAGCTCTATTAACCTATATTTTATTTTTAAGTAAATGTTTAATTCTAATAGTGTAGTCAACAATTAGTTTAACAGCTACAAGCTTAGGCATACATATTTAATTTGGTAAGCTCTTAATATTTGAAAAAAGCCTACCAGCGGGTATTTATGTAAGGATTTATTTTCACAATTTACAACTTAACAAAAAAATAATGTTCTTACAAAATGAATAAGAGGGTCCCACATGGAACCAATATAATATTTTTTTTTTCCGCATCTATCACAATAACGCAATAGAATCATTCTGGTAGGGACAAATTCTAAGTGGTATTTCATGAACAAAATATCAACTAACGTCTGTGTTTCAAGAAGTCTAAAAGGACAAGCTCCATTTACAAATGACAAAAAATTACAGTGTGTCATTGAGATAATTGAAATTAGTTGTGATAATTAGCATTTTTATCAATCTGAACTTACGCAAACTACTCCATATATTTGCATCAATTCAAGTGATATTTTCTCATCAAATCAAACCTATAGGCAATTGATAATAGGATTTTGTCTGTCTATATCAATACCAACATAGCTGCTAATTCTCACATTCAATTACTGCTCACTCCTCTCTGTAACAAGATAACCACTCTTGACTTTGTAAAGTGTTTCTAAGTCTGGATTCTTTGGGTGGCTAAGTTGAATAACCTCCTACATCAAACCATAGGATTGAATGTGTAGATTTAAAACAAATAAATTGACTGTTTACCATCTGGAACAGTTGAATACACAGTACCTGTATTACATAGTTGCAACCTGCTATAAGTTGTATGTGATTGATAGAGCGACATACGTTTGACAGAGTAGTAATTGGAAAGATCAAGTGTCATAAATGTTGATTCCTTTAGGGAAATTGTTTGCTATTGCTAGCTCTATTAACCTATATTTGATTATTCTAAGCAAATGTTTAATTGTTATAGTGTAATCAGCAATTAGTGTAACAGCTACAAAGTTAGGCATACATATTTAATTTTTAAGCACTTAATTTTTAAAGGCTATCAGCAGGTATTTATTCAAGGATTTATTTTCACAATTTACAACTTTTAACAACAGTTAATTTTCGCACAAAATGAATAAGAGGATCCCATATGGAACAAATATCATTTTTTTGACAAATTCTAAATGGTATTGATGAACAAAATAGTATATTTATAACATCTGTGTTGCACTAGGTCTAAAAGTAAAAGTTCCTTTTAAAAATAACAAATTATAAGTTGCAATGTATCATATGAAATAATTGAAATCGGTTCTAATAATTAACATTTTTATCAATCTGAATTAAAACAAACTACTCGTCTCCATATATTTGCATTGATTCAAGTGATATTTTATCATCAAATCAAACCTATAGGCAATTGATAATATGGTTTTGTCTGTCTACATCAATACCAACATAGCTCCTAATTCTCACATTCAATTACTACTCACTCCTCTCTGTAACAAGATACCCACACTTGACTTTGTAAAGTGTTTCCAAGTCTGGATGCTTTGGGTGGCTAAGTTGAATAACCTCCTACATCAAACCCATAGGATTGAATGTGTAGATTTAAAACAAATAAAATGACTGTTTAAACCACCTGGAACAGTTGGATACGTAGTAAGTACCTGTATTACATAGATGCAACCTGCTATAAGTCTTATGTGATACATACATTTGACAGAGTAGTAATTGGAAAGATCAAGTGTCATAAATGTTTATTCCATTAGGGAAATTGCTTGCTATAGCTAGCTCTATATTAAACCCACATTTTATTATTCTAAGCAATAGGTTTAAAAGTAAAAGTTCTTTTTAAAAATAACCAATAATTAGTTGCAATGTATCATTTGAAATAATTGAAGTCGGTTCTAATAATTAACATTTTTATCAATCTGAATTAAACAAACTACTCGTCTCCATATATTTGCATTGATTTGAGTGATATTTTATCATCAAATCAAACCTATAGGCAATTGATAATAGGATTTTGTCTGTCTATATCAATACCAACATAGCTCCTAATTCTCACGTTCAATTACTGCTCACTGTTCTCTGTAACAAGATAACCACTCTTGACTTGGTAGAGTGTTTCTAAGTCTGGATTCTTTGGTTGGCTAAGTTGAATAACCTCCTACATCAAACCCATAGGATTAAATGTGTAGATTTATAACAAATGTGATGACTCACATCGAAAGGGGGGCCTTTGTAGATGATATCAATTGTGGGTTTATCATTGTATCTGTTACAGCATTTTTAAAGCTTTAAAATGACACTTTATTTGTCGAAATTGATCAAGTCGATCACATTTTACAGCAGAGAATCTGCTGGAAATTCTTATTATTTTCTTTATTTTTTGCTACCTATTTTCACCAGTATCTTGAAAAGTGTTCTGTTGCAAAGTCCCCCTTTTCGGGGTGAGTCACCACAAATTAAACAACTGTTTAAACCATTTGGATACACAGTACCTTCATCACATGGATGCAACCTGCATTTAGTTGATAGAGTTACATAATTTGACACAGAATAGTAATTGGAAAGATCAAGTGTCATAAACATTGATTCCATTAGGGAAATTGCTTGCTATTGGTAGATCTATTAACCTATATTTTATTGTTGTAAGTAGGAATTTAATTGTTATAGCTTAATTAGCAATTATTGTAATGATTGCAGTTTGTTAGTTAGTATGATTTGTAATTACTTTATATCATATAAGCCCAACAGAAGGTATTTTTGTGAGGATTTAATTTTGCAATTCAAACATTTTGTATTAAGAGACAGTTAGTTTTGCAAGGCATTTTTAACAATTCATACAATAGTATACTTTGCAAAATATTTGTTAAGTTCTGTCAAGTTCTTTAAAGGTGTGTTTTCTGATCACTTTTTTGACCCCTCACATTCCAAAATTTAATCAAAGCCCATATTTTTCTCATAACCCCTGCAAATTTATATGCCCATATTATATTTTGTAGAAGAAATATGGTCAAAATAGTAGTGAATTACTAGAAGGTTTTGTTAACAAAAGTACATATCATATAGACCATATCGATAATTGACATAATCCTGCCGTTGATGGGGTAAATCCACAGAACCGGACGGGGAATCGGAACTCAGAACAAGGCCAAGTATGATAAACACACTACTTGCTCTCGAGTTCCATTCCCCATCCGATTCTGTGGATTTACCCCATCAACGGCGGGAGTAGGCCAATTATCGATATGGTCTATAGTTTTCTATGCATCATCCTCAGACACATTTTGCAAGTAGCATCAATTTAGAACAAGATATGCTCATCAAACTTCACATTTGCCATCTGTAAGTGATGACTTTCAATATTCCTAATTCAGAATACCTACCTTGAATAGTTCCAGACAAGCAGTATCAAAATGTAATTACAATCAGTCCTCAATAATTATTCAAAATGGCTAGCTAATACAATGACCTGATTTACAGTCCGAAACCACCATAGATTTACAGGGGAGATACCAGGCTTTGTATACCAGCCTGTGTTATGGCGTCTTCAGCCATGGAGCTCAAATTGGGGGTATTTGGGTCCACTCGATACCCACCAAATTCAACCCCGAGTTGGAGACAACCTGCGCAAATAATACTTTACGCGAATGATGATACGCCAACCTGCACGCAAAACGTGTGTGCGTGTTTCAATATTCGCGCATTATGACAAGATGCAATGCATCATCGGCAAGCTTCTGCAAAAACCCGAATACCCCCAATTTTGTCTCCATGCCGGAATAAAAATGGCGGCGTGCCTTGTATCGCCCATGTAAATCTATGGAAACCACTCATCATCATGTGAGTGCAAGAAAGTTATAGCTACCATTTTACATAAATTTGGATTGCACACTATATAATCTCCAGTCTGGGATGAATGGCTCTAGAAATGGTTCTTCAGGTAACACCGTCACACTTAAGACAGGGAAATTTTGAGGGATTTTTCACATTCTTGTGATAAGGTGTAAAATAAATATAACTAAGGGCAGCCATTGCAGATACACCTTTCTTGCACGTATATGACAGCATATATTTAGAATATCATTTTAACGCCAATTTGCCATTTAAAAAGACATTTTCAGAGCTGTTAAAGATGTTTTCTAAGAACTTACTATAAATTTATGAATTGTGATGTTTTGTTTATTCTTTAAGCCCCATTTTGTGTAATCAGTAAATTAACTAAGTGCAAGAGATTGAGTTTCAACAAAATCACAAATTACTGATCTCATAGTAAGTTAATCTGTTGTCAGTTTTGTAATCCATGACAAAATTTCAAATTAACCCGACATATTGTTCTTTCAAATTTGCGTTTTCTAAAAGATTTTGCAAAATGGCTTAAACTTGAAATAGACAGAGTGGTAAACAGAAAACAGGTCAATTTGTTAGAAGCATGACAAAATCTCCAATTTGTGCAAATGTCTAATGGCTTAGAATTAACAGGGGAATACTTCAAACAATTTATGGTAAAAATTTGAAATCAATCATAACTTCACTTAACTCAGGCTTTTGAGAATTTCAATTATTGATTTTGACACTAAAATGATTGTGAAGTTTTATGGAATTCTCCTGGCATTTTAAACAGCTGGTATTTTATTTTTATATCTGTAGCAAAGGAGGGTATATTTACAAATATCACATAGAAGGGCGATGCTTTGTAAGTAAATAATCATTTGATGTATTCATATACTCTAAATTCAAATATACAGTATCCACTTGTCCATTTCAACTCTTTCCTTATTAAATTAAATTAATATTCTTACGCATGTTGGTAGAATTTTGTTAGTAATGACTTAAAAACTGAGCAACACTTACTTTTTATTCTGAATATGGTCAAACCCATCTTCGTCCTTATCCTTATCCTTATTCTGAGTTGACAAATCAGTCGGAACTCAGAAATAGATTACTGAGGATAGTAATGATGGTCACCTATATATTCTGAATATAAAAGAGTTGTTGCTCAATTTAAACTATTATTGATATTTCCTGTCTGACAAGCCTTTCAAATGAATTAATTCCATTTCTAAAAGTTTTTCCAATTGTATTACTCTATGACTGAAAAATTCTGAAAGTATTTTTATCATTTTTACATGCTGGTTGGTATCAAATGATTAATGGTAAGGCAATGTACATTCAAGAGATCAATTGTTAAACTGAATGAGTGGATACAGTAGCATACCAGGGGAGGCGGTACTTAGGGTATTTGGTGAAAAGACGGACGTGTGGCCACACATGGCAACTTTTTCAACCTTATGAGGTTTACCAAAGGCCCCTCTAAAATGTGAAAGTGCTTTACTTATCAGTTACATTTTTCAAAAATAAACATTTTCAATTAACATTTGATTTAGCTATTGGTCAGCAAAATGAGATTTAGAGGGTTAATTTAACTTGCAAAATGTATTAAATGAGTTAACAATTTACATGAGTAGCACATTTTTGCTTTCTTAGATTTTTTCATAGGGTGGTACTACTTAAGCGGGGTTAATTTTTCAAGGTTTGGACTGAGCCATGCATTTGGGTGTCATATTTTCACAGTTTCAAGCATCTGTTCATTAATGTCTATGTATAAATATTATTTTAGCGGGGTTTATTTCACGGTTGAAAAGTCAACAGCAAAAAGAGCGAAAATAAAACTTCAGTGAAAATTTCCTTCTATACAGTAGTTGAAATCTCTGGCTGCACATACATACCAAACATAAATCTGAGTCCCCCCACCCGGTCTCACCCATAATATATTTTGTCCAAATGCAGCCTTTACCAACAGGTCTGATTCGCTGACATGATAAAATGTATAATTCCTTCTTCATAAATCAGTGGAGATAATGATTTGTTACAACATTTCAGCAGAAAATAAAACTGTTACAAAAAATAAGGAATCTATTGGTTTAATCTATGCATCTTACAAGAGAAATTACTCATGCTGTAAAAGCTTTTAATATAGTACACAAATGCCCTACTCTTGGTATATTACTCTTACTCAATAAGCTTACAAGTGGCCACATCTTTTATAGAGGGTCAGGTCACTTTGCAAAAACATTTGGCTTGATATGTTATATATGTATAGACTTGTTGCACAGGAAAATATGTATCAATTAGCTTTAAAAAAATGAAACAGTTTTTACCAGCTGACTGGCCATTTCTTTTTATCTATTTTGTTTGTACATATTTTTAGGTTTATTATTTTAATACATTTTTGGTCAAAATAGTCCCTTTGAAGGCAAAAAAAATTATGAATTGTGACATTTAAAAAAATATGTAAATCTATCAAATTATAAAATTTTGTGGTTTTTATGGATTATTGTTTTGAAACTCGTTTTAAATAAAAGACACAAACAAAAGAAATAGTGAGTGGCGTCATAGCCTTCCATCTGTGCATAACTGTTATTTCATTTTCTATATACAATTATACATATCTATTATGTATATACCAATTTGTATAATTAATCAAGTATTGCATACACATTTCAATTAACATGATTATACATTTGCCATGATTACACCTTTACATAAGGTCAAGTAATTCCAAGAATGTATCAATTACATTTAATTCAGTATCATCATTGTATATATAACATTCATTATTATGAGTAGTACTGATTATGAGAATATACATTTAAATTGACTGAACAATCAGTTTAACTTTCTGTTACATCTGAGTATATTTGACATTTTTGTACCTTAATAGCGTCCATTCATTAAAGAAATATAATACATTAGCATTGATGCTATATCAGGATTCTTCACATTCATTATCATAAGCATATACAATATATGCATAGGTCTTCAATATGCTCAAATTACAATGTATAAACTTCATTTAAATATCAAGGAACTTTACATCCATTTTATTATGTTTGTTACTAATTAGAATTCTCAATAACGATAAATTGTGAAAATATATGAAGTAAAACTTGGATGTATATCACCTCCTTGCGCAATTTTAAAGAAATTAACGCCTTAAGGATTTAAAACCCATGTTTTAGAACATTATTTCTTCCCATCCATACCCGATGATTTTACATATGTCAAATATATATGGGAGGGAAGGGTGGGTTTTTTCATTGTTAAATCCAGAATACACACCATCATACAACAGGTCATGCACATCAGGAAGCTAAAACACTAATGAATGCCAACTCATGAAAATGGAGCCTTCAAGAATGCTCTGCACAATGGACTAATTGGCTAATTATGTAACCAAACAATGCCCATAGAAAATTACTAGAAATAGTCATAAACAAGACATTGAATAGAACTAATGGGCAATCAATGATTGGAAGTTGTGAACAACCTTTTACCTGGGGATAGCACTACAATATATAAAATGTAAACTCGCACACAACAAATTGAATTTAATTAGATGCTTTGCTCGAATTAAATTTTTATTTTAGCAAAAAAATTGAATCGCTGAAAATAGATTTGTGCTTGGTTTTAGAAGTTGATATTTGACTTTTAATGTTAATGATTTTTATCAAGTTTATTCTTTATGTGTGTTTTTCTAAATATGACATTCCCATTTAATTTGTTGATAAAACTTTATATTTATAACACTTTATATTATTGTAAGTGTATTGCTAAGAATTTTGGTTATACAACAATTTTACTTCTTTTTGTTAATGTGTAAAACAATATGAGATTTGATTATTGATTTGTTTTTCTATTATCTTCTTACCCAATATTGTGTTTATAAGATTTGCAGTGCTATATAAACTGTTGCTTTAATGATTTTGTTTTGATATAAAAAAAAATAATGTAAATAAAAGCTCCAAGTACAGAGGCATGCACTTAATGTTATAATAGGAAAAAAGGGACCAAAACATCATTACTAGATTTTCAGAATTGTAAGACCCGACTCCCTAGATCCCTCACTTAATGACCCTGTAGAGCCATTTATGAACAAAGAACAATTGACTAACCACGCCATGCCCCTACCAACCAAACACACTCCACTGAGTGCATGAGTCACTTTGCACTTGAACTATTTCGCTACTGTGAGTGGAAGCATTTTATATTGTGCATTTAACTTGATCACACTTCCTACGATTTTACTTATAACCTTACTGCATATATATATATGTCAATCCTATATTGAAGGTTTTGAGTAAATAAACTAAATGCAAGGTCATATTTGAATTTTTATCATGTAACTGGAGAACACATTTTTTGTAAAGCCTTTATATGCATTTTTCCGTTTCCAGCATTTTATTTATTAAAATGTACAATTTAATTAAAACATTTATAGTTGCCCTGTGGTTTATAAACAAAGTTCCATGTTTTACACATGTTTTTCATTTCAGATTGTGCATTTAACTCTTGTTTGCCCAGAATGCTACTTACAACCTTCTTGCTTTCATTAATAAGATCAAGCATGTTATATTGTAACAACTCAAACAAATAAACCCAGTCAGACTTAACAGTATCAACTCTAATTGGATCAAATTCTCTCCAATACCCAGAGGAATATATATGCTAATTCAATAACTCGCAACTCAATACCTTGTATTAACATTTCACCTCATGCGCCAACAATGTCGCATCAGATTCTAATCTTATTGATGTATTTTCTTCTTTTCTCAGATTAATGGAAAGGAAAAACCAAGCGACAGAATGTAATTGGACTTTACACTTGATGGATAAGCAATGTGTTTTATTTCCTACGACAACATCGTCACAGACCACTTGCAATTACTTAGCGCCAGCCGCACAGAGCTTTGCGCTCCGTTGATTGATTATCAAGTCTGTGGAATGGAACTATAAATGTATGAAGCACACACACATTACCCATCAAATCATCTTTTGCTCTCATATAGACAGCACCGACTGAGTCAACACTAGAGGCAAATATTTAGTTAGAGTCAAAATCATCAACTGTGTATGGAATATTTGTGCTGAAATCGCTCCTATTTATTCAAGATTTCACGATGAAAGCTCGTCGGAGGTACGTACCAGGTAGGAAGGATTCAGGAATATGGAATAATAACAAGGAATCGGCGATGAATGGTTGTAAAACTTTTGAAACTCAAGAAAGCTTAACTGATGGACAGCATTCAAGTGATGAAAACAAACTTGATATTTGTGATGGTGGTTCCATCAAAGATGAAAAACAAAACCGGAGTGGTCTGTGGGTTCCTAATCTGCCTGCAGTGGATTTCTATGTTTTTATAGCAGCTGCGGCCTTGTATTGTTATATCAATGGCCTCAACGGAGAATTGTTGCATGATGATATTTATGCCATCAAGAATAACAAAGATATATCATGTTGTGCACCAGTGAAGAACATCTTTATTCATGATTTCTGGGGGAAACCACTAACAGATCCAAAGAGCCACAAGTCCTACAGACCTGTAACCACACTAACTTTCAGGTAAGTCTTTAAAAGTCTTTAAATGTGTAGATAAAATGAAAATTATGAATCAAAAAAATTGCTCTTATATTTGTTGATGCCTATTTGTCAATGATTTTTGTTTCAAAATAAACCATCTTAAGACAAAGAATTGAAACAAAAATGACTTTCGTTTGAATCAGGTCATTTAAGTATTATTTCATTGTGTTAAAATATAGAATCGATCTAAAATTTGTACTTTATGACCACATTTAAATAAATATGTTCAAAATATCTACCAAGTATCATCACTTCTGTAAATGAATTTCTGAACATTGTGATATGAATTGTTGTAATGTTAGTAGATCGTTTGGAATGCAATATTGTCTGCTATCAGATAATTTTACAAGTTTAGATTGTCTGCCCATCTTATCTTACCAAAAGCCACATTTACATGTAGTGGATTGGTTTTCAACATAAAATAGTGCGTACAAATTTTGAAATGTTATTGTCTGGTATATTACCTAACCCTTATCATGCTAAATCCTTACCATTGTGTCAAGGCATAGGAAATCTACTCTAAATTGGCGTTTAAGCATTGTATGGATGTGTCGGTAGACCTGCTTAAAGCACTGTCAGATACCAAGTTACATCCCATATATCAATGGCTATTGGTTTTTATGCCATGCATATATCACTGGATTGAAAAGAGTTAGCATATCTGATACAAAAATGCAAAATACTCTTTCTCAAACAGGCTTCAAAATGTAATGTTCTTATCTGCTTGCGCTACAGAATGAAGTTACACTCCATGTGACATCCTTTTATAGGATGTTCATAAGCTTTGATCATTTTTGTAATACAGGCTCATTTTGTTAATGAAAGATTCAGTTGATGACATACGCCTGGAGTGAAAATATTATAGTAATCAGAGCGTGAACGTAGTTCTATCTTCAGGTGCGACAAAATGTTACATTTAAGTGAGCATAAAGACGGTCTTTTGTTTTGTGGTTATTAAATTTTGTTGCTCTGTGATTACATTACCAGTCATTAAGGTGCGAAAGACTGGTTTTATATTTAATTAAGAACATTTTTATTACATTATATCACCATTTCAAACCCTTTAAAATGGTAAAATGGGTACCTTTATTTAATATTCATTGAATTTATGGAAACTGCATTATATATTCATTTTATCTTTCTGTTCATAATACACAAAACTAACATAATATTTTTATTCCAAGACAACTAGCAAAAAGTAGTGTCATTTTTGTTTTATTCATTTAAGAATTTATAGAAAATTCATCTTAATCATAGATTCACCAATAAACTTTAAAAAAAATAATATTTTAAATTATGTTATGATATTACACTCACAACAAATAAGAAATAAACTGTTTTTACAGCAAATGTGCAGAAAATGTTCCATAGGAATATTTTCAGAATATAAATAAATTCATAAATCATAAATCATTAAAACACAAAATGTTAAAATACATAATGTGATGGTACCAGCAAAATCGCCACAAATCAGAATGAAGATTATATAAATAACCTTCATATATTACAAAGACAGGAATTCTATTATGAAAATATTTTAATTACATCAAATTTAATCTAAGATCTAAATTGACATGGCAAATTATTAACATATGTGAGTTTATTCAATTAATGATCTTGACTTATTGAAGCTATTTTGAGATATTTTGAGCTAAATAATGATAAAATTTTTAAAATGTCAGACATAAGTTAACCTTCAAATCAAGGAAATAATTATTTAAGAGAAGGCGCCAGTATTAATAATGGCAATAAGAAACACTAATTTCTACGACCAATTAAAATAATGCATTAAAAAAGACATCAATTTTGATCATTTTAAAGTGCCAAGCCTGTGATTAATTCACTAAATATTTAAAAAAAAAAACATTTCTTAGAATATTAAAAATCTATAATTACCAAAAATAAGGTTTTACTCAGTATGATATCCTATAGTGGATGCTGATCATTTGATGATGCAGCCTTTTTTTACAAGAGATTCAGTTGATGACTATTATGCCTGGAGTAAAAATATTGCATTAATCAGAGCATGAAACGTAGTAACTATCTTCAGTAGATAGAGTCCCGGAGGTAGGTGCACAACATGTCACATCTTAGTGAACATAAAGATGGCCTTTGTTTTTGAGATTATTAAATTTGGTTGCTTGGTGATTACATTACTAGTTATTAAGGTGTGAAGGACTGTGGTATATTGTATTAACAACAATTTAATTACATTAAATCATCATTTTAAACACTAAATATGATAAAGTGAACTGTTGTTTAATGTTTGGTTGAGATGACATACTTTTTCAAAGATCAATTTTTAAAAGTAGTGTGGTATTTTGGTTTTAGTTAACACCTTTCATTAAAATGTCACGTCTTAGTGAACATAAAGACGGTTTTTTACTGTTATTAAATTTCATTGCATTACAATTACATTACCAGATATTAAGGTGTTAAGGACAGGTGTAATATTTTATTCAGAACATTTTTCTTACACTTTATCACCATTAAAACAAAATGATAACACTTAGAAGAACACTAAGAAATTAGGTTTTACCTTATATGATATCCTTTAATAGGACGCTACTTATTGTAAGTAATACAGGATCATTTTTGTCAATGAGAGATTCAGGGTGAAAATGTTGTATCAATCAAAGTGTGAAACATAGTTACTATCTTCATTAGATAGGGTCCAAAAGATAGATGTGACAAAATGTTACATATTACTGAACATCGAGATGGCTTTTTTTTCAGTTATTACATTTGGTTGCTTGGTGATTACATTACCAGTAATCCAGATGTGGAGGATTGGTGTTATATTTTACTAACAACATTTTTATTACATTATGTCATCATTTTAAAAATTGAAAGATGATAGAAGGCCACCATTATTTGATATTTGGAAACTACATTATCTTATACTTTATTTTGTCTGTTATTATACAGAAGACAGGAATGCTTAAACACCAATTTTTCAAAGTAGTTTGTGCTTTGTTTTATTCAACACTTTTCTGTAAAAGGTAATTGAAAGAAAACATTAAGTGTTGGCAGTAGTATTCTGGCATTAAATCTACACAATTAGAAATCATTTTATCTTAAAATTCCAAAATGATTTCATCAAAATATTCCTAGATAATTTTCCTAAATCCCTAAATTTATTACTTAATTAAAACAAAACATTCAGTGTCATCAAAAAATGTGATGGTAGGAAATCCACACGGAAATCAAAATAAAACTGCATTAATCTTCATATATGGCAAAATAGCAAAAATACTGCATGTTTTATTAAAATATTTTTCTTTCATCAATTTTAATTAAAGATTGTTCTTGAAATGGCAGATTATTCCCACATGTGGGTTTATTGAAGTGTATAAAACAATTGAACTGTTCTCAGTAATGATCTTGACTTATTGAACTCATATAATTCTTACATTAATTTAACAAAATAGTGACATCATTTTAGAATGTCAGACATAAGCTAGCCTTTATTTAAATCAAGGATTAAAACTAGAGGCTATATGGCAATAAGAAATGTTTAATTGCATGTCCAATTACAATTGGGCTTTAAGTAATTTCATCAAAATTATTAACTGTTGCTCATTCTTGGGATCAAACCTGTGTTTAATGTATTCAATATTAGAAAAATGCTTGAAAAGGAATATTAAAAATATATAAAAACCAAAAAATAAGGTTTTCTTCAGTATGATATCCTATAACAGGATGTTGATTATTTCATGTAAAACCGGCTCAGTTTTGTGAATAAGAGATTCAGCTGATGATTTTATGCTTTGAGTGAAAATATTGCATCAATCAGAGCATGAAACAGAGTTACTCTCTTCAGTAGATAAGGTCTCAGAGGTAGATGCAACAAAATGTTACATTTAAGTGAACATAAAGACAGCTTTTAATTTATGGTTATTAAATATGGCTGCTTTGAGATTACATTACCAGCAATGAAGGTGAGAAGGACTGGTGTTTTAACAACATTTTA
>JXSR01S003247.1:126983-143626 GCA_000969725.1 Ophiothrix spiculata
GTATGCATCATACAAGCGTGTGTTTATAATATTACGCAATGATCGTTATGCCTGGTTTGATAGAAATTCTCTTATAGGGATAAGTAGACCTTCAAGTAAGAAATATGTTTAATAAAGTATTTCTTTATAAAATAACGCATAAATGGCATTAAAAGTGTCAAAAGACGGTTATTAATGACATTAATAACTTTGCACCATCTTTTATTCGGTCATTGTTTAAAATCGTCGGTGTTTGTTTTGTGCCTCGGTACTTTTCTTCGGGAAAACAAAACAAACACCTCTGATTTTAAACAATGACCTCAAAAAAGATGGTGCGCAAATATTATTGTCTAATTATAAACATAGAAACACCTACAGGCATCTTTTAGAGCATTGACACCCTGTATGTTGTCTTGTATTTTACCAGCCCCTGAAGCTTTGAAATGACACTCTGTATGCAACATGATATGCGATCATCCATCCCGAATGAGCCGCAAATGCAGCAAACTTCATTTTGCGCTACAGGTAGAAATACATGTCAAGGTCGAATTTTGCCAAAATTGATTTCTTGACAGATTTACAATCCTTTTGCTTTCTTTAAAATACCAGTAACGTTTTATGTCAAGACAATGATTAGAAATATGAAGTATATCTGTATATTTTGAGGGCAATCAACATAAAATAAAGGGCTTACTAATCTTTGAAAGCGTTTATCTCAGTTATACTTTTTATTCCCTTACAAACTTTGACGGACCGTAACTGGACTTCTGGAAATCGAGTGAAGATCATTGAGGTGTCATTTAATCCTTAAAAACATGGTCTTGCAAATATTTAAAAAAGTGAAGATGTCAAGATGCTGCATTTATGACTTTTTTGGGATGGACAGTCACATATGAACATGATGAAGATAGATTGCAGAAATTTGATACAGATGACCCCTAAGAAATAAATTCTTGCCAGTCACTTGTTGCATTTTTGTTAGATAGACATAAACTTTGTAGATGAAACATTTTCTTTGATGTTTTCCTCTAGTTTGAATCTAACGTCCAATATCAGGTTGTCAATTGTGTTGTTTTAATGCAAGTGTGCAGAAAATGATGAAAAACATTTAACTGTATCTACAAAGCAAAGACTTAATTAAAAATATTGATGTAATGGATCAATGACTTGAGGAAGAGGACAGACAGCTAGTGTAAACAACAACCAAAAAACAAGAAAAAAAAAACAAAAAACAAAAACAAAAAAACACACCAAACCATGTATCTTAAAAAGACGCAAAGTCACACAAAGTCAGACATAGAAGTCATTCTTAACTTTGCATAAATTTGAAAGAGATAAATAATTTTAGAATTAGTGTTTCCCTTTTCATATTAATCTGACAATTCCAAGCCAATTTTCTCACATAGAATCTTACATTCCATTTGAAATTAAACAGATTACTTTTTCAATTCAAACTTCTTTAAATGACAATAGATTAGCCTGTCTCCTGTAGGAAATCTAAGCTATCTTTAAGCTATAAAGAAATTAAGTCATTTGTCTCTGGCCTTGTTTTTTCTTCTAAAAGCCCAAGGATCTTACTTATTCTAAACATTGAAATACCTAATATGGAAAATTCATCTATTCACAAGTCTTACTCTACATTTCATGTGACAGACATCATGTGACTCAAGACCCAAATTTTCTTAATTCAAACCTCACTGAATTATGTTAAAAATATTCCTGAAAGTCTGAACTCATCATAAATATACAGCACTTAGGAAATTTGCATTGCAAACACTGTCTGAGACAGAATGCTTTTTGATTACCAGAAATGGTCTGTGCTTGATGTTTAGAGTTGGAGAAAGAATTATAGATAAGTAGTGCCTTTTTCAATACGATTTGAATGTAACATACTTTCTGAGAAGTATTGATGTATTGTGATAAACTTTTGAAGAACTATTTGTATAAAATAGTATGGTTTTTAGTGAAACAAAGTTTCGTATGAGTAGCAACTAGTTTTACTCGAGAATAGCCACTGACAGTTTGATGTGTGATTTAAATGACGCATACTGGAATTGTTTTGAATAGAATAAAAGATTTTCTAAAATGAATAGATAAGTTCACAATCTTTTAATAGAGGTCAAGTACAAGTCAGTGAGTGGAGTTGAGGTCAAGAAAAAGGCATGTTAAAAGTGCTCTCCTTGTAGTGAAGTCTTTACCGTTTGATAAGTGCAATGCCTAACAAAATCTTAAAGGTTGTGTGTCATAGATTGGATGTCAACATATTTCAAAATTATGAGGGATCGCCCGTAATTTAATATACCTTCGCTTTAGGTAGCTGCACCAACAATCAACATGTTTATTGTCTGTGTAGCACCGTACAATTACAAACAATGGAAAACAAAACAAAGCACAAGCCATATGGGAACAGCCAAAGGATACAGGGCCTTGGATGGACATTAAGGACATTGATGTGTGGTTGAGTCTTTAAGGTTAAGACCCAATGTCATGAATCCTAAAAAAACATTGTTACCTAGGTAAACCATCTTCGCCATATGAACATCTGATAATGTTGTTTAGTGTCAAGTTTTTAAAAAGAAATTGATTTGTGTTCAAAAGGTTCAAAGTTTGTAACCTAGATATTACATCTTTAAAGAATCTTTGGTATCTGTTGGCTATTAAAAAAGAAAGCTGGCCTCTTATGTAAGCACACAATGTATGGCCTCTGTGTAATTTGTAAGGTAAACGAATTGTCCATCATCCATGTACAGCTGACCTATTACTACACAGTAACCTTAGATACAATTAGGTTTTCGCTTGTCTTGTCTTTCCCATAAGTGTCCTTCAGGGATCCAAGTTGTTCCAAACTTTGAAACTAGATCTAACAACTCAATGTAATTACATTTGAGGAAGTTTCATTCTGGGAAATGTCAATACAAAGTGAAAAAAGGGAAAATGCTTTGCACTGCTTCTTTAAGGCAAATGCTTTATAGAATATTATGTTGACAAAATGCAAAATTTGTGTTAACTGCATATTAGTTCTGCCATTAGTGTCATATCTTGTTCATATCAAAATGTCAATTGAATCAATATAAACCAATTAAGAAGTGAATATTTCTTTAGATTCCAAAGCTGCTTGCAGTTTGGTTCTAGAGATTTCAACATAAAGTCTTAAAATAGTAAAAGCTTTGCATTACTTCCATTACCTTACGATTTGCTGTAGAAATAGCATGTTACTCCTTTATATTATTATTGTCAATTCTTGTGGCTATCAAAGAATCAATTGGTTAAATATAAACCACTTAAGTCTAACCATAATGTTTGATTTGATTTTGATTCTCCAATAAAGGGTGAAACTCAACACGACATCTTGAAATAGAAATTGCTTTGCACTGCTTCTTTAAAAGAATATATCATTTTATTGAACATTTCCAAAAACATCTTCAAATTGCTGTAGAAACCGAATATAAGTACAATCATTGATGTCGATTCTTGTGCATTATCAAAAAATCAATATAAAACAATAAGGATCTGAAAATTTTATTTGATTATAAACTGCCATGACCCTTCAATAAAGTCTCTCTTTTCATTGAACAGCACTATTTGAGACTGGCACACAAAACTGGGTCATGCGTATGTTAACATCAGTGCTATATCATGTATAGTATATGGCAAATTTAAAGTGCCTTTTTCTTTAGTTAAGTTATATCGTCTAGCCTGTTTTCTTATTATACTCTATCTAACCTGTTTTCTTCACTGGTTTATTGAATCCTTTCTTGGTTGCTTTTAAAAACTTATGACATTGCTTCTAAGGTTTAGACTTTAAAAAGTGTCTGTTATATAGACTCTTAGTACATTTAGTGCATGGTGTGACAAAAAATAATAAAATAAAAGCGTAACATATACCCGTTCAGACAGAGCCAAAAAGTCATCTTTAGTCGCCTTTAGTCGTATTCGAGTTATATCGAGTTCAAAATTCACTTGTGTGTGAACGGTTCAAGTCGACTTAAGTCGTCTTTCAAAAAGTCGTCTTACATCGAATTATCAACTTGCTAAAAAACAAGTTAAGTCGCGTTAGTAACTCGATGTAACTTGACTAACAACGACAACCAATGACTTTTCGTGTGTGTGTACACCTGTCGTCATAAGTCGAATTGAATTCGTGTTTACTTCTACAGCGCATTGCCGGGAACAAGTAATGTTTATCTCAATTCGACCTCAAAATCGTAGCGCATGTGTGAACAGTCGTAAGTCGAGTTACTTTTCACTAATCCAATTTCGTGTTTGAAATTAAAAATGGACTTGATATCAAGTTAAGACGACTTTTTAGTGTGTCTGAACGGGGTATAATTTTGCTGTAGTAAGCTTATATTAAAAGAGATTATGAGGGGAGTGGTGTTTATATTCAAAGATAATTTTCTTAAAGCTGTAAATGAAATATGTTAAAGGTGGGCATGGGAAATATTGTATCATTATATGCATTATTATTATTATTCTAAGTATCACAATTGTTACTGTCTACGCTACTTAATCGGGATCCTCTTAAAAGGGATTTTTGGTTAATTGACGTATTCAGTCAGGGAACCGTTTCTTTATGTACAAAATTGACCTGTTAATCGGGTCATTCCTCAGGATAATTTTTGGCAAAATGCAATAATTTGATAAAAATGTTCCTAAAATTATGATGACAAAGTAAGTTTATTCAAGTAAATTGCAAATACGGGACAAAAATCTAAAACCACAATCCTAAATGCTGTTGAAAATCTCAGCAATTTTTTTTTTCTATTCAAAAGGTCTTTCAAATTCTTTCATTGTGTCTACCTATTGTCAGTTCATGAATTTAGTGTGTATTTTAGTGTTCTTGTGCCCTTAAACATCTCACATATGGTGAATTCCCGAGGTGTCCCGATTAAGCGGCGTCAACTGTATTACTATTGTAATTATTACTAACACTTTGTAAGTGCTTTATTTACAGCCCTGCTCAAGACTTTTATTTCCAAACTGAGCCAGCTAGTCCTGGGCGTCTATATAGAACTATTTCCTATAATAAACACTAACTACCACAGCACATCATTTTACCTTTGATCATAATTGCAAGTCAATAGTCACTCCACTTGTTATTATCTAATATTACATTGCAGATTACATTTGTACTCTTTCATAATATTGCTGTTATTTCAAAACTCCCTATGTGCGTTTGAATCATCTGCGTGATCAGTTTTAATAAAGTAAAATTGTCATCTCGTATTTGTGTGTCTTGCCGCATGGCCTAGGGTAAGCTGACCTTGTCACAATGGTGAACTAACATCCTGTCCCCTAACCGAAATAATCAAATTTGGAAATACTGCCTGGATTCAAAATTTCACAGACTTCTGCATTGCATCGGTAGAAATTTGTAAGGAAGAATGGCGATTTTAAGATCCAATTTTGTTGTGTGTTTAATATGTTGCAGCATTGCCTGAAGTGAAAATGACCTTGTCACGATGGAACTGAATGAATCAAATCGGATATGACGGTTGGGTGCAGAATTTCACAGATTGTACATATCAGTTTAATAGGAGATGTAATTGAAAGCTAGAGTTGGTATTACAATTAGATAACAAAATTGTTGTACAAAAAAGGTGGTAGAGCCTCATAATAGTAGCTCCTGCGATACAGTGGAAATTTAGGTTGTCGAGCTGTTGTAGCAGTAATCCGTTGGATTATTAAATGTCATTTATAAGTTGATATTATTTCAAATGACTTCAATGTGAGTTAGGTCACCTTGCTCCCTCAAAATGAACCAAAGTTAGGAATTGTAGAGGATTGAATATATCAGAAAAAATTAGTGATTATAAAGTTCTTCCATATAATTCTGGGTAATAACTGAATAGCATGAAAATTGCCCCATTTTAAAATACAGAATCAAAATTGGTCTTATATTAGTTGATGCCTGTTTGACAATGATTTTTGTTTCAAAATAAACCATCATAAGACAAAGAATTGAAACAAAAATGACCTTCATTTGAATCGGGTCATTTAAGTATTGTTTTATTGTGTTAAAAAGGTTAGGAATGCATTCCACAAGTAGGTAAAATGCTAGAATTGATTTTAAATGTGTACTTTATGACCACATTTAAATAAATATGTCCAAAATATCTACCAAGTATCATCACTTATGTAAATGAATTTCTGACTATTGTGATATGAACTGTTGTAATGTTAGTAGATCATTTGGAATGCAATATTGTCTGCTATCAGATAATTTAGATAAGTTTAGATTGTCTGCACATCTTATCTTACCAAAAGCCACACTATATGTAGTGGACTTGTTTTCAACAGAAAATGGTACTAACAAATTTTGAGATTTTATTGAATGGTATATTACTTAACCCTTACCATGCTAAATCCTTAACATTGTGTCAAGCATAGGAAATCTACCTTAGATTGGTGGTTTTGCATTATTATGGATGTGTCTATAAATCTGCTTAAAGCACTGTCAGAGGCCTATGTTATATTTCATATAACACTGGCTAATAGATTATGCCATGCATATATCACTGGATTGAAAATAGTTAGCATACCTGGTACAAAAATGCAAAATATTCTTAAACAGGTTTCAAAATGTAATGTTCTTATCTGTTGGCGCTATAGAATGAAGTTACACTCCATGTGACATCCTTTTATAGGATGTTCATAAGCTTTGATCATTTTTGTAATACAGGCTCATTTTTGTTAATGAAAGATTCAGTTGATGACATACGCCTGGAGTGAAAATATTATAGTAATCAGAGCGTGAACGTAGTTCTATCTTCAGGTGCGACAAAATGTTACATTTAAGTGAGCATAAAGACGGTCTTTGTTTTGTGGTTATTAAATTTTATTGCTCAGTGATTACATTACCAGTTATTAAGGTGTGGTAGAGTGGTTTTATATATAATTAAGAACATTTTTATTACATTATATCACCATTTCGAACACTTTAAAATGATAAAATGGGTACCTTTATTTAATTTTCATTGAATATATGGAAACTGCATTATACATTCTTTTTATCTATCTGGTCATAAAACACAAAACTTACATAGTATTTTTTATTCCAACACAAATGTTAAAATGTAGTGTCATCTTTTGTTTTTTATTAAAGAATTTATAGAAAATTCCTCTTAATCATAGATTCACCAATAAATAAATTAAAAAATACCTAAATTACGTTATGATATTACACTCACAAAAAATAAGAAATAAACTGTTTTTACAGCAAATGTGCAAAAAATGTTCCATAAGAACATTTCCAGAATACAAAAAAAATTCATAAATCGTTAAAACATCAAAATGTTAAGATGAATAATGTGATGATGCAAAATCAACTCAAATCAGAATTAAGATTATATAAATAACCTTCATATATTGCAAAGACAAGAATTCTATTATGAAAATATTTTAATTACTTCAAATTTAATTGAAGATCTAAATTGACAAGGCAAATTATTAACACATGTGAGTTTATTCACGTGTGTAATAAAATAGAACTGTTCTTATTAATGATCTTGACTTATTGAACCTATTTTGAGAATTTCTTGCTAAAATAATGATAAGATTCTTAAAATGCCAGACATAAGTTAACCTTCAAATCAAGGAAATGATTGTTTAAGAGAAGGCTCCAGTATTAATTATGACAATAAGAAACTCTCATTTCTATGACAAATTAAAATAATGCATTATAAAAGACATCAATTTTGATCATTTTAAAGTGCCAAGCTTGTGATTAATTCACTAAATATTAAAAATACAAATTCTTAGAATATTAAAAATCTATAATTACCAAGAAATAAGATTTTACTCAGTATGATATCCTAAAGTGGATGCTGATCATTTGATGTAATGCTGGCTCTTTTTTACGAGAGATTCAGTTGATGACTATTATGCCTGGAGTAAAAATATTGCATTAATCAGAGCATGAAACATATAGTTACTATCTTCAGTAGATAGAGTCCCGGAGGTAGGTGCGACAACATGTCACATCTTAGTGAACATAAAGATGGCCTTTGTTTTTAGGATTATTAAATTTGGTTGCTTGGTGATTACATTACCAGTTATTAAGGTGTGAAGGACTGTGGTATATTTTATTAACAACATTTTTATTACATTAAATCATCATTTTAAACACTAAATATGATAAAAGTGCACTGTTGTATAATGTTTGGTTGATATTATTTGAAAATTTCATTATTTTCCTTATACTTTATTTTTCCCAGTTATATTACAGACAAGAGACAGACTTTTTCAAAGATCAATTTTTTAAAGTAGTGTGGTATTTTGCTTTCAGTCAACACCTTTCTTTAAAATGTAATTTTAAAAGGCCTAAAAGAAAGAAATGTTAGCCGTAACGTTTTGGCATCAAATCCATACAGTAAGAAATAATTGTATTTTACAATCACAAAATGCTTTTATCAAAATATCGTAGAAAGTTTCCTAAATCACTAAATTCATTACTTAATTAAAACAAAACAATCAGTGTCGTCAACAATGTGATGTTAATGCTATCACCCGGTTCCCCCTGGGATTCGACCCTGACCCCCGCTATCCCGATCCTATGTCCAGCTATGTCATGAGCGTGGCCTGCCTCGGCAGCAATTTCCTAACATTTATATACGTCGTCTGTGACGTATTCAGACTTCTTGATTTCTTACTGTAGTACTTTGTAGTATGTAGGCAGGTAAGGGTTAATAAAAATTATATTAGAAAACTGTTTATACACACATGTGCTCTTGTGCTCATAATTACCACTGAATACTTGTGCAGTTTTTTTATAATGAAATTTAATCAATTGTGTATTTTTTGGTTTTTATAAGTATATTCTAAAAAAATGCTTCAAAATCACATAATTAACCCAGCTAATTAAAACAAAACATGCAGTGCCATCAATAACACTTAGAATAACACTAACAAATAATATATGAATATCCTATAATAGACCATATCTATAATTGACATTATCCGGCTGTTGATGGTGTAAATCCACAGAACTGGACGGGGAATCGGAACTCAGAACGAGGCCAAGTATGATAAACACACTACTTGCTCTCGCTCTGAGTACCGTTCCCCATCCGATTCTGTGGATTTACCCGATTAACGGCGGGAGTAGGTCAATTATCGATTTGGTCTATACGATTCTGCTCATTTCATGTAATAAAGGATTATGTTTTGTCAATGAGAGATTCAGTTGTTGTCATATGCCTTGAGTGAAAATATTGTATCAATCAAAGTGTGAAACATAGTTACTATCTTCAATAGATAGGGTCCAAAGGATAGTTGTGATGAAATGGTTCATATTAGTGAACATCGAGATGGCTTTTGTTTTGCGGTTATTACATTTGGTTGCTTGGTAGTTATATTACCAGTAATTAAGGTGTGGAGGGTTGGTTTTATATTTTGTTAACAACATTTTGATTACATTATATCATCAGAAGATGATAGAAGGCCACCATTTTTTAATATTTGGCAGATATTTGAAAATTACATTATCTTATACTTTATTTTGCCTGTTATTATACAGAAGACAGGAATGCTTAAACACCAATTTTTTAAAGTAGTTTGTACTTGGTTTTAGTCAACACTTTTCTTTAAAAGGTAATTGAAAGAAAACATTAAGTGTTGGCAGTAGTATTCTGGCATTAAATCTACATAATCAGAAATCATTTTATCTTAAATTCCAAAGTGCTTTCATCCAACTATTCATAGAACATTTTCTTAAATCACTAAATTCATTACTTAATTAAAACAAAACATTCAGTATCATCAAGAAATGTGACGGTAGGAAATCTACACAGAAATCAAAATAAAACTGCATTAATCTTCATATATATGGCAAAATAGCAAGAATACTGCATGTTTTATTAAAATATTTTTCTTTTATCAATTTTAATTAAAGATTGTTCTTGAAATGGCAGATTATTCCCACATGTGGGTTTATTCAAGTGTATAAAACATTTGAACTGTTCTCAGTAATGATCTTGACTTATTGAACTCGTATAATTCTTAGATTAAATTAACAAAATAGTGACATCATTTTAGAATGTCAGACATAAGCTAGCCTTTATTTAAATCAAGGATTAAAACTAGAGGCTATATGGCAATACGAAATGTTAAATTGCATGTCAAATTACAATTTGGCTTAAAGTAATTTCATCAAAATTGTTAACTGTTGCTTGTTTTGGGGATCAACCTGTGTTTAATGTATTCAATATTAGAAAAATGCTTGTACAAAAGGAATATCAAAAATATATAAAAACCAAGAAATTAGGTTTTCTTCAGTATGATATCCTATAACATGATGTTGATTATTTCATGTAAAACCGGCTCAGTTTTGTTAATAAGAGATTCAGCTGATGATTTTATGCTTTGAGTGAAAATATTGTATCAATCAGAGCATGAAACAGAGTTACTCTCTTCAGTAGATAAGGTCTCAGAGGTAGGTGCAACAAAATATTACATTTAAGTGAACATAAGGACAGCTTTTAATTTATGGTTATTAAAAATGGCTGCTTTGAGACTACATTACCAGCAATGAAGGTGAGAAGGACTGGTGTTGTAACAACATTTTATCACATATTATATTATTTGAACACTTTAAAATGGATAAATGTATGTAACAGAACTTATATTGGAAACTGCTTTGTACACTCATTTTGTGCACCATCTTCTCTTGTGTTTAATTTTTCACCAAAAGCCATATTTTAAAATGTGTCTTTTTAGGGCTTTTATTAGAATATAAAAAAAATTGCTTCAAAATCTCAAAATTTACCCGATTACCAAAACAAAACCCTCAGTGTTATCAATTGTGCATTGTAGAAAATCCACATTAAATGATAATAACACTATAGTATAAATTTTGAGTGGTGCTCTGGCAAAATGAGGGGAAAGTCGCCTTTTTCAAAATTAAGTTTATGGCATATTTTAATTTTCTATAATCTAAGCTTTCGAATGATATATAATATGTCATACTTTCTTTGTACAATCTTCATTTACAGATCGAAATACAAGGCAGTCCACTCAAAATCTGGCAGTAAGAAATTGTCGCAAATCGATTTTAAAGTAAATGATTACTATAGTGTATGATAAAAAAACGCGATCAACTACCCGTGAATAATTGCATTTCCCGGCATATTTGACCTACAAAACTCGTGGTATAGATTAACACTTATGCATTGATACGTTTTATGTCAAATAAATAAAATTTGATCTTTTCCCAATATTTTTACTTTAGCAGCCATTTATTCAAAAACTTCAATCGGGACTTTCCGCTCATTCTGCCAGAGCACCACATATTTCATTCATATATGTTTCTTTCATCAAATGTAATGAAAGATTATACTTGTTATGACAGATTATTAGCATATATGAGATTTTTCAAGTATAAACCAATAGAAGTATTCTCCGTCATGATTTTGACTTTTTAAACATAATTCTGAGAATGTATTCACCAAATAATGACAAAATTCTCTTTAAAATTTTAGACCAAAATTAGTTATTATATGCCTTAGGCCTAGTTTTCCTAAAATGGTGAAATTAAGTGGTAAAAAATTGGGTATTGGTGGAGTATTGGTATCTGTTAAAGTGCAGATGTCTTCTTTTTTTTTAAGATGTGTGAATTTCACTGAAGACGGGCAATCATTTACATAGTACAGGAACCATTTTGCATTACATTTTAAGAAACTACTACGTTCTATATTGCCTTCAAAAGAGACTAGTAATTCTGTGCAGCTTTTTTTAGAGTTGCACAAATATGCATGTCATATATAGATCCCCTAACAGTTGTTCCATGATAGTTTAATATTAAATTCTTTGTGAAAATATCAATATTAATCTTAATTTCCTGCTTGTGAGTACTGCAACTTCAAAATCTATATGATCGCTAACTCTTGAGATATTATTTCCGGATAAGGAGGATGTTGGCCCAAGTAGGGATGGTCAGGTTTTTTCTTCTTTGTGTGAAGTTGAGAGGATAAAGTATTGAAGTAGTTTGCTTATTTTAAGAAACAAGCAAGAACTCAGTACATATCTTCAGTAGATACTTATAAATTATCAGCTATAGAAGTGTTAAGGACAGATGCTTCATTTTATCAGCAACACTTTTATCATCATTAAAACATACTCATATCATAACATGGCCTTTTAAGATTTAGTATTCCCATATTTTCAAACTGCACATTTTGATGTTATCTTCTCATATATTTTGTTTCAAATATAGAAATCCAATATATGTCAAATATTTAATGAACTTAAAACAAAGTGTCATATTTCGTTTTTCATCAAAACATTCATTAAAATGTTCCTAAATCATGAAATTCCTTAACTAATGAAAACAAAACATTGAATGTTACAAAGTTATATGACAGTTGAGAATCCATAAATCAAAATTAAATGCTAATATTTCATGAAAGAGGTGCACAGGCTTCTATTCAATTATGTTCTTTCATCAAATTTAATTAAAAATCTTAATTGACATGCCAGGGTAATAACACATGTGAACTTGCTTTAATTTGTTGGAAAAAGAAATGTTTGGTCTTGAATTTTGGGCTAATTCTGAGAAACATTCATAAAATTATGAAATTCTTAAAATGTTGAACACAGGTAGCATATAAATGCAGTCATTTAATCTCCCATTTTCCCATGACAGTGTTTAGATTAATTTCTAAAAGAAAATATCAATATTATTTTTAATTTCCTGTTTCAAAGTGTCACAAATGTAAGATCTATATGAAAGCAAACTCTGATATATTATGTCTGGCTAAGAAGGGCAGTGTTGCTACTAAGTGATAATCCTTTTTTTCTCACCAACTTCAAATACAAGTGGATAAAGATAAGATGTGATTTTTTTATTTCATGACAAAGTTAGGATTCAGGAGAGGGTTTAGAAATACAATGATGTCTGTGTCAGTCAATTACTCGTATGATTAAAGATCTCGTCATGTGAATGCAAGAAAGTTGTATCTGCAATGGCTGCCGTAAGTTATTTTTATTTTATACTTTGTCACAAGAATGTGAGAAATCCCTCAAAAATTCCCAGTCCTATGTCAGTGGTTCTTGAATAGTTCTTCAGGTGACTGTGTCACCTGAAGAACCATTTCAAGAACCACTGACCCAAGATTGGAGATTAGACAGTGTGCAATCCAAACTTATGACAAATGGCAGCTATTGCAGATACGACTTTCTTGCACTCACATGACGATCTAATCCTGAACTTTATCCAAGTCAAAGAAGTTCGTTTAATTTAAAGAGATAAATTGACTCATGTCAAAAGTGTTAGATGCTGAAAATAACCGATTCAAGTAATTAGATCATTTGTAATTAATTGGTAATTCCCCTTGAAACTAGCTGGAAAAATGATTAAATGTTCCTCATTGTTTTAAAAAAAGATAAATTGGCAAATGTCTAATGTGTTAGATACTAAAAATGACTAAATCAAATAATTAGATAATTTGTAATTAATTGGTAATCCCCATTGGAATTAGTTGGAAAAATGATTAAACTTCTTCGTTGATACAAACATAATAATTGCTAGTAGTGTGATTTGACACACATTTGCAGATGTTTTCAAGCAAGATTATTTGAATTATATAGAAGCTAGGGTGATGATATCAAATTGTGAAAGGTGTGTTGAGCAGAATAGTCCTTTTTAATCCTATTTGAACCTTTCTGAGTATTTGCAATTTGACTGAATTGGAAGTTGCAAGGTTTATAATCTGCACCAGAAAGTAAAAACGCAGTATGTGCATTTATGAAGCATAGCAGATACATCCTATTAACATTTCACTTCAATCCACTCCCATGCCAAAAAGTTGTATGTGCATATGTTTGCTATAGTAGATACTGCCTTTAGTATTGAGAGAGAATTGATCATCTGCTCATTTGTGCAAGATATCTTCAAGGTAAAAGGGAGTACCTTACAATGTATCTACAATACACATACTGCATTTTTACTTGGGTAGTAATGGAAAAGCTGAGCTTATTTAGGTTCTTGGATCATGAATTGATAATTTGGTTTGAGTTATTTTATTGTTGGTGTTGAACATGAATGGATGGTCAATAACTCCCAATGCCTTTTTATCCTCATGTAACTAACCTCTCATTCCATTCTTTGTTATAAAACGAAATTTTGTTTTTCGTTTTATAACCTGTTTGGTTTGGGGGATGATAAAATGATCCTTTTTTCTGCCATTGGCCCAGTGTGCTCTGCCATGGTGGGGACATACACCATGTGACTCCCTTGTAGATTCTTTGCCCTGTTTTGCTTCCTGTATTTTGCCAAAGGGATCATTGGGTCCTCATGTCATGAAGGGGCATCTTTGAAATCATTTTTTGTGCTTATCATTGCTAAAGTATTTGCTTGACGTCTTTTGCTTTGTAGTAATGTAAGAGCAGGGGTCTGGTGTATCTCAATGTATTTTTCTCCCCACCAGACTGAGCACAGGTATAATATATGAAGGGAAAAAATCCTGCCACTCTGCTTAACTGGCTACAACACTGCATCTGTCCTTAAAAATGCATCACAAGATTTATATGAAGTCAATCGCAGAGAACATACAATCCATAACAATGTTAAAATATTTTGTTGTATCAAATTACTATCTATCTGCAGTGAGTGTAAAACACCTGTTGATATCTTTGTTTGTTATCAATCAAGCGAGCAACCAGGAGGTTTAATAGATAATTAATGCCCACAATTCATTTGATGGATATAAATCAAGTTAATAATGTTTAACCAAAGTATTCTAGCTTCGGTTTAACTTGAATCAATTGTGTCCCATCACATCTAAAGGTACCTTATGGGTCCCAAAATGAAAATTGATTTTTTGGTCTCATCTGAAAGATTTTATTTTAAGCTTTAAAATTTCACCTTGCTTTTGGTTATTGGATGTTCGGTTGCAAAGTTACATTCAAATTGGGAAAAGGCATCGGGCTGATTCAGAAAACTATAGTTCTGAGAAAATCGAGTTTAAAGTTTCTTTACTGGTAAAACTTTAATGGGGAACAGATTTTTATCTCAGTTTTTAAAACATTTGTCTTATGTTTTCGATGTTGAAACCTGATTCATATGATAGAATACACTTGACATAACACATTTGTTTGATATTAATTAAGTGAACAATGAATTGATCATATATGCTCACCAAATTTATGAAACATATTTTTTTAGATCATTTCAATGTACTAAAAGTATGTTTAGAAATACATTGCAAAAGATTCATATGTATATGGGAAAGTTTTGAAGAATAATTGGTACTTGTTAGATTATGCAATGGTATTAATGACTGGTATTTCTCCACCACTATTGTATATTCCCTTTTATCATAGTTTGTGTTGCTTTCATACCCTGGATATGATAATTGGTATTAATATGTAATGATGATTCAATTATTAATCAAAAAATGATTTGTAAAACGCAAGAAAGTATAATAGAAATGCCCAAAAAAAATCACTGGATATCTCGATGACTTAGAAACACATAGGCTTGTACAATGTTATTTTTCAAAAGTTGAGTAAATAATAAATGTGCCATTGCCATTACTAAAGAAAGTCAACTGTTTCAGTTCATAACGCACTCAGCACACTCCAGTGAAAATCAACTGTGGCATAGCCATTAACATTTCATAAAAGGCACACTTTATTTGAATAATTGCATTCAAGACAAATTAATTCCACTTGCTTGATGTAAAGTTCGTGTTATAGTTTTGTTTTCAATTCAGATGTAGACAAGGTTTTTGAAAAGAAAGTGGTCTACATAATCATTAATTTTGTTAAATGATGCTTGTTGTTGTATATATTGATTCAATTATGATTGTTAATTTGTACTTTCCTCAATTTAGTAGCATTGCAAGTCATTTTATGAAGTCACCCAATCTTTAAATATTAAAAACAGTTTGTTTTTGATAATATGATCCCTAATTTTGTCAAATAAATCTTCTCTCCATGATCAAACAAATCAGAATTATTTACAGTAAATTGTGAACACAAATTTTTTGACGAATAAAGTTGAGATAACGCTTTGGTATAAACTGTCAACCTGGAAACATGCTTTGTTTTCTTGAAGAGCTTTAATAATTTCAAATTAAAAACACAAAACACTTACAGGTATCCTTTAGAACATTGACACCTTGTACATTGTTTTGTATTCTACCAGCCCCTGAAGCTTTGAAATGTCACTCTGCATGCAACATGATATGTGATCGTCAATCCCAAATGAGCCGCAAATGCAGCACACTTCATTTTGCGCTACAGGTAGAAATACATGTCAAGGTCAAATTTTGCCCAAATTGATTGTTTGACAGATTTACAATCCTTGTGCTTTCTTCCAAATACAAGTAACATTTATGTCAAGATTATGATTGGAAATATGAAAATAATCTGCATATTTTGAGGGAAATTAACATAAAATATAGGGCTTACTAATCTTTGAAAGCGTTGATCTCAGTTATACAATTTATTCCATGACAAACTTTGACGGACCGGACGGTAACTGAACTTCTGGAAATTGAGTGAAGATCAGTGACGTGTCATTTAATCCTTAAAACATGGTCTTGCAAATATTTAAAAAGTGAAGATGTCAAGATGCTGCATTTATGACTTTTTTGGGATGGACAGTCACATATGAACATGATGAAGATAGATTGCAGAAATTTGATACAGATGACCCCTAAGAA
>JXSR01S003247.1:147577-164017 GCA_000969725.1 Ophiothrix spiculata
AAAACATTGAAATACCCAATATGATTAACCTTTATAGACAGCTCATGTGGAAAATTCATCTATTCACAAGTCTTACTCTACATTTCATGTGACAGACATCATGTGACTCAAGACCCAAATTTTCTTAATTCAAACCTCACTGAATTATGTTAAAAATATGCCAGAAAGTCTGAACTCATCATAAATATACAGCACTTAGGAAATTTGCATTGCAGACACTGTCTGAGACAGAATGCTTGTTGATTACCAGAAATGGCAGAAGCCTGATGTATAGAGTTGGAGAAAGAATTATAGAAAAGTAGTGCCTTTTCAATAAGTTTTGAATTTAACATACTTTCTGAGAAGTATTGATGTATTGTGATAAACTTTTGAAGAACTATTCCTATAAAATAGTATGTGGTTTTTTTTAAACAAAGTTTTGTATGAGTAGCAACTAGTTTTACTCGAGAATAGCCACTGACAGTTTGATGTGTGATTTATATGACGCATACTGAAATTGTTTTGAATAGAATAAAAGATTTTCTAAAATGAATAGATAAGTTCACAATCTTTTAATAGAGGTCAAGCATAAATAAGTCAGTGGAGTTGAGGTCAAGAAATAGGCATGTTAAAAGTGCCCACCTTGTAGTGAAGTCTTTAGTATTTAATAAGTGCAATGCCTAACAAAATCTTAAAGGTTGTGTGTCAAAGATGGGATGTCAACGTATTTCAAAATTATGAGGGATCGCCCTTAATTTAATATACCTTTGCTTTAGGTAGCTGCACCAACAATCAACATGTTTATTGTCTGTGTAGCACCGTACAATTACAAACAATGGAAAACGAAACAAGGCACACGACATATGGGAACAGCTAATGGATACAGGGCCTTGGATGGAAATTAAGGCTCTGTGTACATTGATGTGTGACCGAGTCTTTAAGGTTAAGACCCAATGTCATAAATCCTAAAAAAACATTGTTATCTTATAGCCTAAGTAAACCGTCTTTGCCATATGAACATCTGATAATGTTGTTTAGTGTCAAGCTGTTAAATTTTAAAGAAATTGATTTGTGTTCAAAAGGTTTAAAGTTTGTAACCCAGATGTTACATCTTCAAAGAATCTTTGGTATCTGTTGGCTATTTTAAAAGAGAGCTGGCCTCCTATTAAAGCACACTATGTATGGCCTCTGTGTAATTTGTAAGGGTTAACGAAATTGTCCATCTTCCGTGTACAGCTGAGCTATTACTACACAGTAACCTTAGATACAATTAGGTTTTCGCCTGTCTTGTCTTTCCCATAAGTGTCCTTCAGGGATCCAAGTTGTTCCAAACATTGAAACTAGATCTAACAACTCAATGTAATTATATTTCAGGAAGATTCATTCTAGGAAATGTCAATATAAAGTGAAAAAAGGGAAAATGCTTTGCACTGATTCTTTAAGGCAAATGTTTTATAGAATATTATGTTGACAAAATGCAAAATTTGTGTAAACTGCATATTAGTTCTTCCATTAGTGTCGTATCTTGTGCATATCAAAGCATCAATTGAATCAATATAAACCAATTAAGAAGTGAATATTTTATTGGATTCCAAAACAGTTTGGTCCTGGAGTTTCAACATAAAGTCTTAAAATAAAATTGCTTTGCATTACTTCAATTACCTTACAATTTGCTGTAGAAATAGCATGTTACTCCTTTATATTATTAGTGTCAATTCTTGTGGCTATCAAGGAATCAATTGGTTAAATATAAACCACTTAAGTCTAACCATAATGTTTGATTTGATTTTGATTCTCCAAGAAAGGGTGAAATTCAACACGACATCTTGAAATAGAAATTGCTTTGCACTGCTTCTTTAAAAGAATATATCATTTCGCTGCACATTTCCAAAAACATCTTCAAATTGCTGTAGAACAGAATATTAGTACAATCATTGATGTCAATTCTAGTGCATTATCAAAAAATCAATATAAACCAATAAGGATCTGAAAATTTTATTTGATTATAAACTGCCATGACCCTTCAATAAAGTCTCTCTTTTCATTGAACAACACTTTTTGAGACTGGCACACAAAACTGGGTCATGCGTATGTTAACATCAGTACTATATCATTTAAAGTGCATTTTTCTTTCGTTATTTATATCGTCTAGCTGGTTTTCTTATTATACTCTATCTAACCTGTTTTCTTCACTGGTTTATTGAATCCTTTCTTGGTTGCTTTTAAAAACTTATGACATTGCTTCTAAGGTTTAGACTTTAAAAAGTGTCTGTTATATAGACTGTTAGTACATTTACTGCATGGTGTGACAAAAGAATAATAATATAAAAGCGTAACTAATTTTGCCGTAGTAAATTTATATTAAAAGAGATTCTGAGGGGAGTGGTGTTTATATTCAAAGATCATTTTCTTCAAGCTGTAAATGAAATATGTTAAAGGTGGGCATGGGAAATATTTGTATCATTATATGCATTATTATTATTCTAATTATCATTATTGTAACAGTCTACGCTACTTAATTGGGATCCTCTTAAAAGGGATTTTTGGTTAATTGACGTATTCAGTCAGGGAACCGTTTCTTTATGTACAAAATTGACCTGTTAATCGGGTCATTCCTCCTGATAAATGGCATAATTTTTGGCAAAATGCATTAATTTGATACAAATTTCCCTAAAATTATGATGACAAAGTAAGTTTATGCATGCAAATTCAAATACAGGACAAAAATCTAAAACCACAATCCCAAATGCTGTTGAAAATCTCAGCAAAAATCTTTTTCTATTCAAAAGGTCTCTCAAATTCTTTCATTGTGTCTACTTTGGTCAGCTCATTAATTAAGTGTGTATTTTAGTGTTTTTGTGCCCTAAAACATCTCACTTATGGTGATTTCCCGAGGTGTCCCGATTAAGCGGCGTCAACTGTATTATTATTGTAATTATTACTAACACTTTGTAAGTGCTTTATGTACAGCCCTGCTCAATCAAGACTTTCCAAACTGAGCCAGCTAGTCCTGGGCGTCTATATAGAACTATTTCCTATAATAAACACCAACTACCACAGCCCATCATTTTACCTTTGATCATAATTGCAAGTCAATAGTCACTCCACTTGTTATTATCTTATATTAAATTGCAGATTACATTTGTACTCTTTCATAATATTGCTATTATTTCAAAACTCCCTATGTGCCTTTGAATCATCTGCGTGATCAGTTTTAATAAAGTAAAATTGTCATCTCGTATTTGTGTGTTTTGCCGCATGGCCTAGGGTAAGCTGACCTTGTCACAATGGTGAACTAACATCCCCTAACTGAAATAATCAAATTTGGAAATACTGCCTGGATTCAAAATTTCACAGACTTCTGCATTGCATCGGTAGAAATTTGTAAGGAAGAATGGCGATTTTAAGATCCAATTTTGTTGTGTGTTTAATGTGTTGCAGCATTGCCTGAAGTGAAAATGACCTTGTCACGATAGAACTGAATGAATCAAATCGGATATGACGGTTGGATGCAGAATTTCACAGATTGTACATATCAGTTTAATAGGAGTTGTAATTGTAAGCTAGAGTTGGTATTACAGTTAGATAAGAAATTGTTGTACACAGAAGGTGATAGAGCCTCATAATAGTAGCTGCTGCGATACACACAGTGGAAATTTAGGTTGTGAGGCTGTTGTAGAGCTATTCCATTGGGTTATTAAATGTGGGCTGCTCTGGCAAAATGAGAGGAAAGTCGCAAACCTATATTTTAAATCAATCACAAGATTTATATGAAGTCAGTTGCTGAGAACATACAATCCATAACGATGTCAAAATGTTTTGATGTATCAAATTACTATCTATCTGCAGTAAGTGTAAAACACCTGTTGATATATTTGTTTGTTATCAATCAGGCGAGTAACCATGGGCTTTAAAAGATAATAAATGCCCTCAATTCATTTGTTGGATATCAATCAAGTGAATAACGTTTAACTTGAATATATAATAGATACTCAACATCATTTGTATGATATTAATTAAGTGAACAATTATGAATTGAATTGATCATATATGCTCGAGATCTTTATAAAACAGATGTGTGTGTTTTTGCAAACCTTTGGATTTTTTAGATCATTTCAATATACTAAAATTATGTTTAGAAAAAAGATTCATATATATATATATATATATATATATATATGGGAAAGTTTTGAAAAATAAATGATACTTGATAATTATGCAATGGGAATAATAACTGGTATTTCTCCACCACTATTGTATATTCCTATTATATATTCCCTTTTATCATAGTTTCTAATCTTAGTCAGTTTGCGTTGCTTTCATGCCCTGGATATGATAATTGGTATTAATATGTAATGATGATTCAATTATTAATCTAAAAATGATTTGGAAGCGCAAGAAAGCATGATAGAAATGCAAAAAAAAAAAGAAAGAAAAAAATCAGTGGATATCTCATTAACATAGATACACATAGGATTGTACAATGTTCATTTTCGAAAGTTGAGTAAATAATAAATGTGCCATTGCCATCACTAAAGAAAGTCAACTGTTTCAGTTCATAACGCACTCAGCACACTCCAGTGAAAATCAACTGTGGCATAGCCATTAACATTTCATAAAAGGCACACTTTATTTGAATAATTGCATTCAAGACAAATTAATTCCACTTGCTTGATGTAAAGTTCGTGTTATAGTTTTGTTTTCAATTCAGATGTAGACAAGGTTTTTGAAAAGAAAGTGGTCTACATAATCATTAATTTTGTTAAATGATGCTTGTTGTTGTATATATTGATTCAATTATGATTGTTAATTTGTACTTTCCTCAATTTAGTAGCATTGCAAGTCATTTTATGAAGTCACCCAATCTTTAAATATTAAAAACAGTTTGTTTTTGATAATATGATCCCTAATTTTGTCAAATAAATCTTCTCTCCATGATCAAACAAATCAGAATTATTTACAGTAAATTGTGAACACAAATTTTTTGACGAATAAAGTTGAGATAACGCTTTGGTATAAACTGTCAACCTGGAAACATGCTTTGTTTTCTTGAAGAGCTTTAATAATTTCAAATTAAAAACACAAAACACTTACAGGTATCCTTTAGAACATTGACACCTTGTACATTGTTTTGTATTCTACCAGCCCCTGAAGCTTTGAAATGTCACTCTGCATGCAACATGATATGTGATCGTCAATCCCAAATGAGCCGCAAATGCAGCACACTTCATTTTGCGCTACAGGTAGAAATACATGTCAAGGTCAAATTTTGCCCAAATTGATTGTTTGACAGATTTACAATCCTTGTGCTTTCTTCCAAATACAAGTAACATTTATGTCAAGATTATGATTGGAAATATGAAAATAATCTGCATATTTTGAGGGAAATTAACATAAAATATAGGGCTTACTAATCTTTGAAAGCGTTGATCTCAGTTATACAATTTATTCCATGACAAACTTTGACGGACCGGACGGTAACTGAACTTCTGGAAATTGAGTGAAGATCAGTGACGTGTCATTTAATCCTTAAAACATGGTCTTGCAAATATTTAAAAAGTGAAGATGTCAAGATGCTGCATTTATGACTTTTTTGGGATGGACAGTCACATATGAACATGATGAAGATAGATTGCAGAAATTTGATACAGATGACCCCTAAGAAATAAATTCTTGCTAGTCACTTGTTTCATTTTTGTTAGATAGACATGAACTTTGTAGATGAAACATTTTCTTTGATGTTTTCCTCTAGTTTGAATCTAACGTCCAATATCAGGTTGTCAATTGTGTTGTTTTAATGCAAGTTTGCTGCAGAAAATGATGAAAAAACATTTAACTGTATCTTAGTACAAAGCAAAGACTTAATTGAAAATAATGATGCAATGGATCAATGGCTTAAGGAAGAGGACAGACAGCTAGTTTAAGCCAAAAAAAACAAACAAGAAACAAACAAAAAACCAAAAAAAACCAAAAAAACATGTAGCTTAAAAAGACGCAAAGTCACAAAGTCAGACATAGAAGTCGCTTTGCACAAATTTGAAAGGGATAAACCATGTTAGAATCAGTCTTCTCCCTTTTCATATTAATCTGACAATTCCAAGCCAATTTTCTCATATAGAATCTTACATTCCATTTTAAATTAAACAGATTCCTTTTCAATTCAAACTTCTTTAAATGACAATAGATTAGCCTGTCTCCTGGAGGAAATCTAAGCTATCTTTAAGCTATAACAAAATTAAGTCATTTGTCTCTGGCCTTGTTTTTTCCTCTAAAAGCCCTTCAAGGATCTTACTTATTCAAAACATTGAAATACCCAATATGATTAACCTTTATAGACAGCTCATGTGGAAAATTCATCTATTCACAAGTCTTACTCTACATTTCATGTGACAGACATCATGTGACTCAAGACCCACATTTTCTTAATTCAAGCCTCACTGAATTATGTTAAAAATATTCCAGAAAGTCTGAACTCATCATAAATATACAGCACTTAGGAAATTTGCATTGCAAACACTGTCTGAGACAGAATGCTTTTTGATTACCAGAAATGGTCTGTGCTTGATGTTTAGAGTTGGAGAAAGAATTATAGAAAAGTTTTGAATTTAACATACTTTCTGAGAAGTATTGATATATTGTGATAAACTTTTGAAGACCTATTTCTATAAAATAGTATGATTTTTGTTGAAACAAAGGTTTGTATGAGTAGCAACTAGTTTTACTCGAGAATAGCCACTGACAGTTTGATGTGTGATTTAAGTGACGCATACTGGAATTGTTTTGAATAGAATAAAAGATTTTCTAAAATGAATAGATAAGTTCACAATCTTTTAATAGAAGTCAAGTATAAGTCAGTCAGTGGAGTTGAGGGCAAGAAAAAGGCATGTTAAAAGTGCCCACCTTGTAGTGAAGTCTTTACTATTTAATAAGTGCAATGCCTAACAAAATCTGAAAGGTTGTGTGTCATAGATGGGATGTCAACGTATTTCAAAATTATGAGGGAGCCGCCCGTAATTTAATATACCTTTGCTTTAGGTAGCTGCACCAACAATCAACATGTTTATTGTCTGTGTAGCGCAGTACAATTACAAACAATGGAAAACGAAACAAGGCACACGACATATGGGAACAGCCAATGGATACAGGGCCTTGGATGGAAATTAAGGCTCTATGTACATTGATGTGTGACTGAGTCGTTAAAGTTAAGACCCACATATTGCAGTTATTAGCAACATTTCGTATACAATGCACACACAACGTTCCTAATTGATGCATGACCCCGAGATATCTTCCTGTGTTTTGGGTATAGGATAATAACTTGCCAAGATCGCTGTATCAAAACTAACCGGCCGATTTTTTTTGAACATTTACCATTTTGTTCATGATTTATTTAGCTTTCATGTGATATTTTTTGTGAACTAAAAAGACAAAAGGGCAAACCTGATTAGGTACATTTTGTAACAAGACCCCGGTCAGTACATTCGCTATGGAGTTTCGAAATAACAACTTTCATTGGCCCATCACGCTCGCATTTTGTAACCTATCAATTTTGAACACACATGTCAATCAAGATCATGAAATTCTCGTTCTCGTGATACCATACTCATTACCATACGATAATTTTAAAGACCTGATAGAGTACATTGAAAAAACACGTAGGCTTGTATTAGCAATGCAAAGATCGCCGTGTAGCCAGGCCCCTGACACTTTATCCCCATATACTTCATAGCTCATTTGATTACCATTTCTCAATAGGCGCTGGTTAACGTTTCTTGGCTGATTGCGTGATCAGTGGCTCCAATTAAAAGAATGAGGACGCATTATGAATAATCCTACTCAAATAAATCCCGACATTGCCCTTGATGTGCATTTAGCATTACGGCTTATTGAATGCAAGTTGTGCAGCATTCTTCATAATGCGTCCTCGTCTTGTTCATCCTTCATGTAAGACATCATGAAATTAGTCTAGCGTGAAAACGGTTATTAATACATGTATTGATTATTTACTGATGAGTCTTTTGAGCAGTCTAACTCATGAATATTTGTTTTTGTCCACATACTACGCAATGATTGGGGCCGTGTTTTGAGCTTAGTGCAGTGTCATCTCTGTTACTCTGTGGTGTAGCGTGCAGTGGACGATAACTGCAATATGAATGTCATAAATCCTAAAAAAACATTGTTATCTTATAGCCTAAGTAAACCGTCTTCGCCATATGAACATCTGATAATGTTGTTTAGTGTCAAGCTTTTAAATTTTAAAGAAATTAATTTGTGTTCAAAAGGTTCAAAGTTTGTAACCCAGATGTTACATCTTTAAAGAATCTTTGGTATCTGTTGGCTAGTTTCAAAGAAAGCTGGCCTCTTATTTAAGCACACTATGTATGGCCTCTGTGTAATTTGTAAGGTAAACGAATTGTCCATCTTCCATGTACAGCTGAGCTATTACTACACAGTAACCTTAGATACAATTAGGTTTTCGCCTGTCTTGTCTTACCCATAAGTGTCCTTCAGGGATCCAAGTTGTTCCAAACATTGAAACTAGATCTAACAACTCAATGTAATTACATTTGAGGAAGATTCATTCTGGGAAATGTCAATACAAAGTGAAAAAAGGGAAAATGCTTTGCACTGCTTCTTTAAGGCAAATGTTGACAAAATTCAAAATTTGTGTGTAAACTGCATATTAGTTCTGCCATTAGTGTCATATCTTGTGCATATCAAAATGTCAATTAAATCAATATAAACCAATTAAGAAGTGAATATTTCTTTAGATTCCAAAGCAGTTTGGTCCTAGAGTTTCAACATTAGAGTCTTAAAATAGAAAATGCTTTGCATTACTTCCATTACCTTACGATTTGCTGTAGAAATAGCATGTTACTCCTTTATATTATTAGTGTCAATTCTTGTGGCTATCAAAGAATAGTCTAACCAAAATGTTTGATTTGATTTTGATTCTCCAATAAAGGGTGAAATTCAACACGACATCTTAAAATAGAAATTGCTTTGCACTGCTTCTTTAAAAGAATATATCATTTTATTGAACATTTCCAAAAAACATCTTCAAATTGATGTAGAAACCAAATATTAGTACAATTATTGATGTTGATTCTTGTGCATTATCAAAAAATCAATATAAACCAATAAGGATCTGAAAATTTTATTTGATTATAAACTGCCATGACCCTTCAATAAAGTCTCTCTTTTCATTGAACAACACTATTGGAGACTGGCACACAAAACTGGGTCATGCGTATGTTAACATCAGTGCTATATTATTTAAGGTGCATTTTTCTTCTTAAGTTAAGTTATATCGTCTAGTCTGTTTTCTTATACCCCATCTAACCTGTATAGTATGCGGCAAATTTAAAGTGCATTTTTCTTTCATTAGTTATATCATCTAGCCTGTTTTCTTATTATACTCTATCTAACCTGTTTTCTTCACTGGTTTATTGAATCCTTTCTTGGTTGCTTTTAAAAACTTATGACATTGCTTCTAAGGTTTAGACTTTAAAAAGTGTCTGTTATATAGACTCTTAGTATATTTACTGCATGGTGTGACAAAAAAATACTAAAATAAAAGCGTAACTAATTCTGCCGTAGTAAGCTTATATTAAAAGAGATTATGAGGGGAGTGGTGTTTATATTCAAAGATCATTTTCTTAAAGCTGTAAATGAAATATGTTAAAGGTGGGCATGGGAAATATTTGTATCATTATATGCATTATTATTATTATTCTAATTATCATTATTGTTACAGTCTACGCTACTTAATCGGGATCCTCTTAAAAGAGATTTTTGGTTAATTGACGTATTCAGTCAGGGAACCATTTCTTTATGTACAAAATTGACCTGTTGGAGCACTGTGGCGCAGTAGTTAGAGCATTGGACTCATAATCGAGAGGTTGTGGGTTCAAGCCCCGGCCCGGTCACTGCAGTGTTGAGTCCTTGAGCATGATTCTTTGTCCACATTGTTCCTCCCCACCCAGGTGACAGAAATGGGTACCAGTATGTAAAAAGTACTGGGAAGGTAAATCAGACTCGTTTGTGCGGGAGGAGTGGCGTACCCCCCCACAGACATACACAGTTGTGGAGTCTGACCTAAACACTAAGGAAATGGAGATGGGCACCACGGCTGTTAGCAAACAAGCTTCGGTTTCGACTTTACCTTACCTTGACCTGTTAATCAGGTCATTCCTCCTGATAAATGGGATAATTTTTGGCAAAATGCATTAATTTGATAAAAATGTTCCTAAAATTATGATGACAAAGTAAGTTTATTCAAATAAATTGCAAATACGGGACAAAAATCTAAATCCACAATCCCAAATGCTATTGAAAATCTCAGCAAAAATCTTTTTGTATTCAAAAGGTCTCTCAAATTCTTTCATTGTGTCTACCTATTGTCAGTTCATGAATTTAGTGTGTAATTTAGTGTTCTTGTGCCCTAAAACATCTCACCTATGGCGATTTCCCGAGGTATCCCGATTAAGCGCCGTCAACTGTATTATTATTGTAATTATTACTAACACTTTGTAAGTGCTTTATGTACAGCCCTGCTCAAGACTTTCCAAACTGAGCCAGCTAGTCCTGGGCGTCTATATAGAACTATTTCCTATAATAAACACTACCACAGCACATCACCTTTGATCATAATTGCAAGTCAATAGTCACACCACTTGTTAATATCTAATATTAAATTGCAGATTACATTTGTACTCTTTCATAATATTGCTGTTATTTCAAAACTCCCTATGTGCCTTTGAATCATCTGCGTGATCAGTTTTAATAAAGTAAAATTGTCATCTCCTATTTGTGTGTTTTGCCGCATGGCCTAGGGTAAACTGACCTTGTCACAATGGTGAACTAACATCCTTTCCCCTAACCGAAATAATCAAATTTTGAAATACTGCCTGGATTCAAAATTTCACAGACTTCTGCATTGCATCGATAAAAATTTGTAGGGAAGAATGGCGATTTTAAGATCCAATTTTGTTGTGTGTTTAATGTGTTGCAGCATTGCCTGAATTGAAAATGACCTTGTCACGATGGAACTGAATGAATCAAATCGGATATGACGGTTGGGTGCCGAATTTTACAGATTGTACATATCAGTTTAATAGGAGATGTAATTGAAAGTTAGAGTTTGTATTACAATTAGATAAGAAATTGTACAAAGGAGGTGATAAAGCCTCATAATAATAGCTGTTGCAATACAGCGGCAATTTAGGATGTTAGGCAGCTTGAGGCTGTTGTAGCGCTAATCCATTGGGTTATTAAATGTCACTTATAAGTTGATATTATTTGAAATGACTTAAATGTGAGTTAGGTCACCTTGCACCCACAAAATGAACCAAAGTTTGGAATTTTAGAGGATTGAATATATCAGGAAAAATAGTGATTATAAAGATCTTTTAAATAATCCTGGGTTATAACTGAATAGTATGAAATTTTGCCATTTTCCTTCCTTGTCAAAATACTAAATTTTGAGTCAAACATCAAGGGTTCGTAATCAGAGATATTCAGTTTGTTGCACCCACCACCCTAGTGGGGAGCGTGGCCGAGTGGTTAGACATGAACTACATCTGTAATGGGGTCGAGCCCCAGTCCCGGCACGTCTCCTTGTTTCCTTAAGCAAGAAAATTTACTCTAATTGCTTAGTGTTTTGGAAGGCACGTAAAACCGTTGGTCCCATCTGAAGTGTTCCTGACACACTGTAGGATGTAAAAGAACGTCATAGGCTAAGCTACGGCTGTTCAAAATAAGAGTAGGGGAACCCTCCCCGGTACCGTGACCATATGTCAAAATACATCATCAACTCTAGGACCAGAGTATTGGCATTACATCCAAATACGGATCCTGCTGATTATTGACGTATATAGAAGTAGAAGTAGAAGAAACACCTTTAAGTTAAAAGTCACGAAATGCAAGTTAAGCAAGCAGTCATTCAAGTTCTTGCCACTAGCAGTAAAGAATAGATCGAATGGAAGAAAGTGCATTGAAGCCATGCCAAAATTAAATTGTCTTGTGCTTTTTGTTTATAGTGATACAAATCCATACCTAGTCAGAATAATTGCTCTATTTACTGTTGGGGCAGAATTTAGCCTACTGCATTTAACCTTGGTTTGAAATTTGACTCTATGTAGCCTTCATGCGAACAAATATAAGAAAACCTAACCAAAAAATTTAAAATATACTTTTGTTCAAATGGACGTTTTTATAATTTGTCACAAACATTTATCTAAAATTTCATAAGGTCCTTTTAGTATTCTGAAAAAAAAAAACACACAGAGAAAACAGAGAGATAAAAATATTTAACTAATTTGGCAATTTGTACTCAGAGAAAATATTTAGTCTTAGAAGCATGTTAATAGTTAAGAGTTGTGAACAAGTCATTTCAAAGATTAATTTGACAAATTTAATTTACTTTTCCACATGATGGCCTAAATATAGATTTTTTCTAACAACTTCTTTGAAAGAATCATACATAAATCATCTCTGTGAAACATTGCCAACTAATAGTTTATTGAGAAGTAGCCAAACAGGGACACTGATGGGATCAAATACTAAGAAACCAAACATTGAACATTACATGGATCCAAGTGGAATGTCACTTTTGGAAAAACTATCTAAAATACCTGAAACTCAAATGCTAGGATAGTTGTGCAATATCACCAAGCTGCACTGACCACAAACTACAATGCTAAGACATTTGTGACAAATGGCTAATATAGGGTATTGAGATGAAGAAAGAATATTGATCAAAATGGATTGGAACAAGACATGACAGGGGATATTTTATCATGAGAGTCTCATGCGAAACCACATTCATTTGACCTAGAGAAATGTTTTAGCAAAGTTAAGTTTGTTAAAAAATGCAATATTCTTGAAGGACTCGGGTAGGAATTCAAGCCCACTACAGAGAGTGGTATTATGAGGTAGTGGGTGTTAAATAAGTAGATTCAAAAGTTTGACTTGTAATAGAAGTAGTTTTTGTGCTTTTGTGCTAAATACTCCATGTGAATAATCTGGCTGAAAATGAGTATCCTATTTCTTCAAAAAGATTTTTTTGTATTATGTGGCAACTAATAAATTATACTGCATGAATGATAAGTTGTATGTTAGCATAAAATGTAACATTCTACCTTTGTGGCAGGAGGGATGGAGCTTCCACCAATTTTTATTTAAACATCAATTTTAGCAAAATCTATTTCTGATGACATTCCTGCATTTTACCTTAGGAAATTTTGTTTAAATTGATGAGTGCTTATTATAAAGACAACCATTACACCAAGAAAGATGGATAGCAAAGAATGAAATAATACATGAGTCGGCTTAGTCTTTGATAGCTTCATGAACATTAGAGTAATCACTGAAGGCAAAACAAAATGGTGAATTTTGTTATTTTAGGTTGCCATGGAAACAACAAGTCATTTAGGGTTGTATTATTGAGAAATTCAGCTTAAGTGCTTTTAAATGCTCTTTTATTGATTGATGGGTAAAGCTTTTACCTCGTAGTGCACATCAGTTAAGAACTGTCTTTGATCAAACATAGCAGTGTTTAGGGGAGTTATGAACTGTGCAAAATGAATGAAGTGTTTATACATAAGACAATTATATTCATATAGCCCATGGGAATTTTCCTAAGCTAATGATTTTAAAAAGTGCATTTCCTTACCCAAATGTCATCTGAATGATCTGTTTGCACATTTATAAGCAAGCAAAAACATCAGGTATTCCCCAAAATGACTCAAACATTATTTCTTGCCATCTTGGGGTATGTGGTGACTTAACCTGTGAGCTACTCTTATTGGTCCTTGGTGAGAATTATGTTGAATTCAAAGACGGGTTTAGTTTCATAATCTTCCAAAAACATAAAAATGTACATGTTTTAGGACTTGGAAATATATATTGCCCAAAGCAAATTGTTGCATCATCTAATGCTGTAAAAAGTTTAGTATGTATTTATTATATCATATCACTATAATTAGGCAATACATAAAAATGTAGATAATATGCAATGAAATGTCTGATTAGAAAGAATATAAAATATGTTTTTGTTTTGTTGCAATCAATTAGATTTAGTTGCTTGATGATTACATTATCAGCAATTTAAGTGTTGGGGGCTGGTGTAATATTTTATAAACAACACTTTCATCACATTATAACACTATTGCAGATGTCATCAAGCATGCATATTTTGAATTATATATGTAGTTGATAAATTTGTTACTTAAAGTGGAATAAAATTGTGGAAGTTGTTGAACTGTCTTGAGGGATCATTCTGAGTATTTGTTATTTTCATAAATTGTAACTAGGACTTTGTGTGAGAAATTGGTTTTCATTCGCTTTTCGATGTTGCAACAAAATAGAAACCTTGTATGTCTACAGCAACTGCTGCTATATATGATTGGTGAGCATGCATTATCTATTAAAGTTCATCATTGTTCATTTGATTGATACCAGACAATTTAATTGTTGGCATTTATTTATTAAAGCTCATCATCGTACACTTGATTGATATCAAACAAGAAAACGAACAGGTGTTTTTGCCTGATGCACACAAGTATTAAAGATGTTCAGTTTAAAGCTGCTGATTTTAGTTTCTTGGATGTTAGAAATTCTAAATTCTACAAGTTTGTGTATTTTCAGCATGTTTTGGGTTTTGGTTTTTTAACAGTATCCCATATTTTTCCAGAAGAAGCTACACTTTTACGTCTGCTTTCCACAACCTATCTTTGCTTTTAATAAATATAAGGTTTAGCACTGGATATTTCTTTGAAGATTGATAATTTTCCTGTTAAACAAAAATACTGTGAAAAGTGCAATCAACAAGTTCACAATGCCAGAAAAGTGAATGGGACTTTTCATTGACAAAGATAGACATCCAGGCTTATACAATATTCTTTTTGAAAGTTGAGTAAATATCAAATGTGTAATTACCATTACTTTATAAACTCAACTGTTTCTGCCTGTATATTATTCAGCACACTCCAATGACAATCAACTTTGGCATAGCCATTAATATTTCATAAAAGGCACCATTTATTTAAATAATAACATTCAAAACAAATTAATTCTAGTCCCATGATGTATAGGTCATGGTAAAGCTTATCTTAGTGGTAACCGTAAACATGAATTTTGGTAGATGTTGATATAATCATCAATTTAGTTGTTATTGTTAAATTTCAAGATATTTTATGGAGTCACTAATTCTTCAAATGTTAAAAAACAATTTGGTTTATATCATACTCTTAAATATCTTTATGGTTACAGGTTTGGGTAATTCTTTCAAACAAATTGTCTCATTGATGGCAGCACATTGTTAGCACAAAACTATCAAGAACTTGAAAATATACAAATACAGTTGAAGCCAAAACTCCTTTTTGTTATGAACTGTTGAACTAAAAAATCTGTATTGTTGCTTATAGTTAAAATTGTTTATATTTCAAAAACAAAACACACACCACTTGTGGACATCCTTGGGGTAAATGACACCATGTACATCTTGTATTTATGACAGCGGCTCCTCAAGCTTTGATATGACACTCTACATGTAACATTATTTGAACATGAAGAAGATAGAATTGCAGAAATATGATACAGATGACCCTTCAGAGGAAAATCTTGCTAGTCACTTGTGTTGTTTCCATGAAAACTTGTGTGTTGAGTTTTTTTTTCTAAACAGGAGCCTTAAGGCTCTTTGTAGATGAGATTTTTGCTTTATATTTTGATTTCTTTCAATATATTAAATGTGTTTATTGAAGAAAAAGCAATTTGTTTTATGGTTATCATCTTCAGAACAGTATAAATCATTAAAAAAGTGATAATTGCGATGGTTTTGTTGTTTGAGGGAGATGACATACACTAGCGGTTTAAAGTATTTCCGCAGAAACACTTTATTCAGCCATATCTCACATGGCGTTTCTAAGGAAACTATCTAAAAACTTATGTTGCTTTTGGTCAGATCTGATAGGTAATCTAGTTAAGTGTAAAATTGAGCACCGAATGGGATCAACCCCCTCACGTACGGGTAGGGGGCAACAACACAAATGGGTCAAAAAATGTGATTTTTAGGTCAGATTTGATTTGACAACGCCTGGGTCAAGGTCACTTCAACACTCAAGCTGAGTAGTCATATGGAATGTGTATATGTAATAGAGTGAAAAGCAGGCAATTAAATATCCTGGTTACGCTTGACTGCGCCAAGAGAATGCTTAGAAGCAAACAAAAAATGACCCTTCAACGCCCCAACTGTTTACAAAAATAGAGTTGTGATGAATGTGGAGTGTTTTATGACGGTATGTGACAGATTGAAAACCTCTTAAAACATTTTAAAATGTCATATACCGCCAGGGACCATTCCACTTTTACCACGGTCCTATTTTTGTAAACTGGGTGGCGTTGAAGGATCATTTTTCGTTAGCTTCCAAGCATTCTCTTGGCGAAGTCAAGCGTGACCAG